>PVJO010007071.1:0-85164 GCA_004026905.1 Hystrix cristata | reverse complement strand
CCCCCAGGAAGGAAGTACCCCCAGGAAGGAAGTACCCCCAGGAAGGAAGTGCCCCCAGGAAGGAAGTACCCCCAGGAAGGAAGTACCCCCAAGAAGGAAGTGCCCCCAGGAAGGAAATACTCTCAGGAAGGAAGTACCCCCAGGAAGGAAATACCCCAGGAAGGAAGTACCCTCAGGAAGAGGGTAAGCCAGACACATGGTGAAGAAGCCATGTACAAGTGTGAGTTCAGACTGGGCCCCAGATTCTGCCTGACTCCAAGGGCGCTCCGGAAGGCCCGTGCATCCCGGAGTCTGCTCCTTCGGGAAAGGGGTCCAGGCTTCCATGAAGGGGTGGGGTGGACACAAACTTCCACACACCTAGGGCTGGCTCCCCTTGAGCAAAGCGGCCCACACTACCCAAGTACAGCCTCTGAAGAGAGGGCAGGTGGGCACTTCAGCATCAAAGCCCACAGACGCTGGACTGGGCCGGGAGAGGGGCCGTGGGGGGCATCAGGAGCGGCGTCTGTGACAGACAGTGGGAGAATGGTGTTGCCTGCTTCACGGCTCTGAGGTGACACTGGAGCCCGCCTGGAGCCATCCACAGGCAGCGTTTTCAGTAGCTGTTCCCGGTTTTGCCCTCTGAACATCAGGCCTGTCGCCCTGACTCTGCCCCAGCCTCCAGGAGCAGGGCCAATCCCCTTCTGCTCTCGAGAAGTTTTCACACTCGTAGCTCCCACTGTGATGGTCCCACTCCCAGGAATCCTCCTTACTAGGGCGATGCTGCTGGACGGATGACATGGTGTAGGACAGAATGAGGAATGCTCAGTAGCAGGAGGACCAGGACAACCTGTGGGGGGTGCGGGAGGGCAGGGGAGAGGAGATGAGGCCCCCGCGTGTGCAGCCGGCCGTGTGGGGAAGGCACAGGGCAACTCGCTCGCGGTCCCCGGTCTTCCTGGCTCCAGCCACTCGTTTCACTGGAGACCATCTTCCACAGGCTGGAGAGGGGATGGGCTCAGGATGGTCCCAAGGAGCGCAGAGCCTAGATTCCCAGCTTGTGCCGTTCACAGTAGGTTCAGGCTCCTACGAGAACCTAAAGCTGCCGGTCTGACGGGAGGTGGAGCTCAGCTGGGAGTCCAGGGTCTGTGGCCCCCGGCTTAGCTGACCTTAAGCCCCGTGGTGCCAACCTCCAGTGGAGCCCATCACAAATGTCACCACAGGCTCTAGCCTCACGCATGGAACTCATGTACCTGAATACTACAAATAGCTCTTCTGTCCCACGCTAACTTACTCAGCCCTTTCTGGATTCTTATGAGTGGTCCCTGTCATTATCCTCAGGAGGGGCGTGAACAATGTGGAGTACTGAAATTAGGGGAGAAAAACTGGCATGACCAGGGGCCACCGAAGGGAGTTGGGGTAGTTAGCCAGACACGAGCCCAGACCGTCAGGACAGCCATCTTGGGATATTTGAAGAACTCGTCTATGAAAAAAGGCAGATGCTAGAGAGGGGAAAGCCATGGCAGAAAAGTGTGTGGAAGTTCTTCTGGAACTTTCCTACCCTCAAACTATTCCAGAGACCTTGGGACAGGGCCTTCCCCGCTGCCCAGGGCACACAGGTAGTCACCGCAGTGGGGGGATTTGAGCTTGCATTACAGAGCCCTTCCTTCTCCAGCTGTGAGAGACACAGTGACCACAAGGGCCACCATGGAATAAAGAGATGACAAGTGGACAGGAAGATAGGGAGAAGGCGGAGTCAGCCTGTCTTCTGTTGCTGTGGTAGAAGACCTGAGGCTAGGTAATTTACAAAGAAAAGAAGTTTATTTCAGCTCACATTTGGAGCCAGGGAAGTCCAGGTTTGTATCTACTCTGCTTCTCATGAGGGTGTCAGCTCATGGCAGAAAGCTGGGAGGAAGCAGACGTGTGCTAAAGTTCAAGCTCCAAACTAGGAGTTCTGACACCCAGGATATGTTAGGGTTGCACAGTCTTTGATTCTCCTTTTCAATTGTTTCAGCCAAATCTCCTCATACCACCTCTATTTTCCTTCCTCTCTTTACAGATAAAGATATTGATGGAAGAAAAGGCCAAGTGAATTAGCATCCTAGACTGCTACATAGCTTCTCATAGCTTCCGTTGTCCCTCCAGATACCAAAGTGACTTTATAAACAAAAAGGAATCCTGTTTCCTGCCACGTGTAGGACAGATAATCCCTGACCATCTTTTGCCTTCTAGGATCTAGTAGCAAGAGTCATCACAACTCTAGACTTGAAAGTTAATTTTCTTAGTCTCCTTTCTGTTTCGTCTTCCATTATAATAATGCGGCATACATGGTGGTCTTGTTTAGATTAGTTATTGATCGTATGTTACTTTGAAGTCTATGCAGTGTACAGGCTATTTAAATCACTGCTACCTTCTGAGTTAGACACAGTCTGAATAGGAAGTGTGATCAAAAACTATGGTGGATGTTTAAAAAATTACTACAGCCAAAGATACTTTGCCATAAGTCTCTCTGGCTTCAAACACGCTAATCCCATTGTTCTTGCCACTTTCTGCAAAGGTCCTAGCAGTCCTCTTTCGCGAGTGTCTCTAGTTGCACTGTCATGGCTACTTCCATATTCTACATCAATTCAAAATGTGTACTTTCCATGGTCATTTTGATGTTGGGAAAGAGTCAAAGTCTCGCAGTGCCAGATCTGGTGAGTAAAGTGGAGGAGAACGCACTGTGATGTTTTTATTTGACAGAGAGTGCCATTAATGTTTTGAATAGATTTAGGACATCGAGGCAGCCACAGAAAGACACCGAGGAAAGAGGACTTCCAGAGCTGCTTCAGAAAGTGGCAAGAACGATGGGATAAAGTCTGAGGGAGTATTTTGAGGGAGATTAATAGCAACATGTTTTTTACTGTAACACATTTCTTGTTCTTAATTTAAACATTCACTGTATTTTGTGGTCACACTTCATAGATTTCCTGTTTGATGCCTATTTCTCACAGAGGTAAACCGAGATCTGTGTGCCAAAGCTGATGTTTGCTCCAGCATGTCAGCTCAGCAGCCTTGAGTTCAAATTTGAGTTCCTCCAACAAGACACTGATTATGTCATTCTGTCTTTCAGAGCCTAAGTGCTTCAGCCCCACACAGAATTGCTGTGAACACAAGACAGAAGCTAATGAAACACCTAAGAAAAACAATGACACCTGTAACTCTGCTTAGCACTTGTGTGCTGGCTGCCATGCAGAGTGCTTTAGCTATACAACCGCATCTTCATCTTCATCCTGACACGTGGGTGTAATAACACATTGTATAACTCAGTGCTTGTGCTCTTACACACCGGCCCTCACACCCACTCCCCACCAAGGTGGCCGACTGGTCCCAATTTCCCCTGGACTTTCCTGGATATTAGTACTAACATTCCCAAGCCCCAAGAACCCTTCCTCAACTCCAGGCAGACTGAGATGGTTACTCATTAGCATACACACATACCACCAACGTGAAGGACCATATAACCCCAGAATTCTGGAGCTAGGGGAGACCTCAGAGACATGCGCAGGAAATCCGCAAGCTGAGCTTAAAGCAGAGAACTCATTTATCCACCCACCCCCAACCCCGGCTGGTGACAGAGATAGGGATGTGGATCTCTGGGACTCAGAAGTCCCCTAGAGATGAGTCTTTAAGTCATTGTGATCACTCACAATTCTAAAAAAAACATTCATTGTACAAACTCTCACAGAGGGCTGCTGCATTAAAGATTTTCAGGATAGACTTTCTGTTCAATGCTAAACCACATGTACTTAAGGAAGGCCAAAAACTTTACCCCCCAAAAATGGCACTGAAAGGATGGTCAATCCATTCAGTCAATGTCCAAAGCAACCGCTTCCCTGTGAGGTGAAGATGAGGGTTTATGATGAAATACTTTTCATCCAAACTTGACCGTTCCAAATTCTATCAGAAATAACCTTATGCAAATTATTAAAAATTGCGGAGAAATTATTAAGGTTGTTTCCTAACATTTGTTAAACATACATGAAAATTCAATCAAATCTATTACAGCAACAGACTCAATATTCCTGTTAGGGAAGTTGAGGCACTGTCAGAACTGAATTATCAGAACTGATCACATGTTCACTCTACTAAGGAGAAAAAGTGGGCTGCTATGTTGGGGAGAGATTTTTGTTGCTGGAGTAGAACCCACCATGAGCTTACCGTTTAGCCTATAGTTAAACAGATAATTAAATGAATCAGTATATCCCTTTCCCTGGTTTACTGAATTAAGTTTCTTTCTTTGGAGATAAATAGAAAAGTATACTATTTTCACTTATTTACACTTATATTAAGTGTGTAAACTTACTACAAAATTATATATTGAGAGTGGAAGTATATGCCTTGAAATACGGCGTAGGATACTGGGACGATGTAGGCACAAAATACTTGCTGCTAATCATGTTGAAATTGAAAGCAGAAGATTTGAAAAAAAAAAAGAGAGAGAGAGGGAGAGAAATGGCTTACAAGGCTAATCAAAATGCCAGCACCCCGGCAAGCCTGCTGCAGTCCAAAAAATGTGCAGAATCTCAGAACCATGAAATGAGCTGCTAATTCCTCCTGCTGCATTGAATAGTTAGTGCACGTCCCCCCAGAGTTCACGAGTCACATCTGAGACCAGGCGGACGTCCATCCCCAAACTGTAACTCCGCCAATTTCCCAGAGAGGAGGTTTTCACAGGACAGAGAGTTTGGTGAATAGATGGGTAGACAGCACCCCGGTGTCCCGCCGTGTGTCCGCTGAAGGTGGCCGGGCTGTGTGCCCAGCATGGGAGGCGGCCTCTGGCCCAGGACCCCTGTGGGTGAGGCGAGCTCTCTGCTGGTCTGAGGCTTTCCGATAAGGGAGCGTGATCCCCACCTGGCAGAGCTTCATCAGGGCTTGTTGAGTGACAGCACAGAGCCTGTTGATCGGAAAGAAAGACCAGCTGCCAAAAGCTACCACTTGGGCCAGGCCTAGAGGCTCACCTGTGATCCAGCACTCCGGGAGGCTGAGGCAGTGAGATTGCAGGCTCAAGTCCAGCCTGGGCAACTTAGTGAGATCATGACTCAAAATAAATAATTAAAAGATCCAGGGATGATGTGTCGAGGTAGCTCAGTGTGAAGTCCCCAGGTCCAATCTCCAGTACTGCCAAAACAAGCAAACGAATGAACAGCAAAACACCCTACCATTTGTGTGGTGCTAAGTGGCGGCCAAACAACGCGTCGGGTTCCTTACACAGCCCTCGGGTCAAGCCCAAGCCCGTGAGGTGGGCATTCGCACCCACGTGTTCAGCTCACAGGAGTCAGGACTCACCCACTTCTCTTTGGCACCAATGTGTGCGCACTTCACCACTGTTCCATGATGGCGTGAGCTACCTGCCTTATTGGAAAATTTCAGAGCACGTGGGAAATGTCTTGAAGCAGACAGAAGAACAATTCCTATGGTAAGAATCAACAGAAGCTACTCCGCCCTTTAGAAAGAGTTTCAGACTGCAGGAGATGATGGTGGAGGTGGGTAAAGGTGCAGACTGAGGAATGTTGGCCTGCTGCCCGGGAATTAGCTGATGCTGGAGAGGTAGTGTTTGCTCCAGCCCAGAAGACCCAGAGATAGCAAGCATCATGAAATACAGAAAGTAAAACTGTGAGCAGGATGGGAGGGTCTTAGTCATGGCAGCTCCTCTGCATGTGCCTCCTTACTCTGCCCCCAGGTGACGGAGCACAGTCGTGGCTGTTCACAACTCTGTGGGCAACCCTGCCCTTTCTGCTGCACGCTGCACTTGGGCTGCTTACAAGTCTGAGGGGCTAACGCGCTTTCCTTCACCGTGACCTCTCGTGTTAGGGTCTCTATTGACTGAGAGCTTGAGTCATGGCATTCGTTCATTTGAAATATGATCATTTGCTTCTTTAACAACTTAGATTTTCATTTTGTGGTCTTGGAGTTTCCCAAAGGTGGAAAGGAGGCATCTGACATGGATAGGCTACCATTAATGTTTTTTAGGGAATGGTGCTCATTGCAATTTTTTTGGTTATATCTTGGATAATTTTCTGCTTGCTCTGCTACCATAAAAAAGGGAATTGTGGCAGACAGAGCAATCTGCTCCAAGTGTCTTCCATCCACTGGTAGACACTACGAAGTAGCTGTAGCTGGGGGATGGGAGCGCCTGTTCAACTCCTCTGTCAATTGCTCAAGTTAGCTCTGCCCTTAGGTGTGGCCCCAGACTGAAGCCACAGCTGCTTTGCCAGGACTGCCCCTCACCTGGGGGGCCTGAGAATTCCATTCCCTTTATGCAAAGACAAAACCAAGTGGAGAAATGGAATTCCCCGTCACCCACCCCCACCCAGAGGGGACTGGCAGAGCCTGGGAGCTAAGCTCGGGCATTCTGCATCTTGACAGCTGGGTTCTTCTAGCTTCATTGTCACCAACCCTGTGACCAGAGTGGGCTAGTTCATGTGCTGGTGCATCCCATTTGATTTTGTTTAGTCAGTCTCTAGAATGCAAGGACAGTAAGAGAATCTACATCACAGGACTGCGGAGAGGATTGTATAGCAATGCCAAGGACAGAGTAAGGGCTCAGAAGTGTCAGCTCACATTAAAACAGTGTTTTTCCAAGTACGTCTTGGACCCACCTGCACCAGAATCACTTAAGGTTCTTGTGACAAGGGTCTCACGAAGTCAGTATCTCAAGGGAAAGTCCAGCTGGTTTCTGCACAAGCTCAGGCCCCAGATGGCTAAGTCGCACCCTAGGGTCTGGGGATGTCTCCCATTTGGTGGTTGGAGCAGGGCCTGTTTGCAGGCAGACAGATCTGATTTTGACTCTCACATCACCTTTTAGATAGATCTACGTGATGGGCAACAGGTTACTGAAACTGAGTTTTGGCTCAATGAATAGATATTAAAGTCCATCTTGTCAAATGTGTATCGTGCATGCTACTTATAAGACACTCTGTTAGATGCCAACTGTATATAATGAACATTCTTGAAAAAGATTATTTTTTTAGATCTTTGCAACACTGTTGCAGGGCACTGCATACTACTCACAGTCACATTCAGCCTGTTAGGAGCCACCTGATACCTGTTGCTGTCCTCAGTGCTCTGGAAATGCTAGCAGAGAGGTGATGTGCAGACTCAGCAAATGGATCACATTTCAGCAGCGCCCATGAGGACCAGCCACTAAGGCGAATGAGCCCGCTTCTGGCCTACCTTTATCACCCGGGCCTCACAGCTACCACACTGCCACTCGGATCACAGTGACACACCAGAACCGTGGCCACTGTGTGCACTGCCGAGCCTCAGAGATAGCTCCCCGTGGAAGAAATTCCAGAGTGGCGTCCCCATGTCTACCCTCCATCCCCACCTCCCGAGCTGTAGGGTGTCCAGCTGTCCTCAGGAAAGAAAGTCCTTCATGAAGCCACTTGTTTTGGTTATCAAGAGTGACCTCACGTCTGTGCAGACTCCAAGCCAGATATTAATAAACATATCCTAGATTGTATCTGCTTTTTAACAATTAGTAGAAAATCTGCAGAAAGTATGGTTTGAATTAAGGCAAATATAACTTAATTAAAAATAGTTATAAAATGCTGGATGGTCTAGGGCAGTGGGAGACTGGGCTTTGGAGCCAGATGACCAATGTGTTGGGCAGCTTTCTGTCATTATAATGAAATACTTGAGTAAATCGACTTAGAAGGAGGAAAGGTTTATTTGGCTCAAGATTTCAGAGGTTTCTGTCTATGGCCACTGTCATCCCTCTGGGCCCGTGGCAGGCAGAACATGATGGCAGAGAGCATGTGGTAGAACAAAGCTACTCACCTGATGGCTCCTGGAAACAAAGAGAGAAAAAACAAGGAAGGGGCTGAGGTTCCAATCTCCCCCGTGAAGGCCACACCCCCAATCACCTACTTCCTCCCATCAGGCCTGCCCCCTGACCATTCTACCACCTCTCAGCAGTACCATCAGCTGGGGACCAAACCTTCAACAGGAGCTTCTAGGGGGCCATTTAAGATCCAGAGCATGCTACTGGAAGGCCGAATTTGCCCCAGAAAGCTTGCTGTGCCACCTCAGGCAAGTCACCCTTTCTCTCTGAGCCTGGGGAGAGTGAGACTTGCCTTCGAGAGGACCATGGACAGCAAAACCAAGAGTGAATGTCCAGCCTTGTGTGATAGAAGACATCAGTACAGCACAGCTCTTGCTATCATTATCGTTATCATGGTCATTATTATTTCCCATGTG
Organism: Hystrix cristata; assembly: GCA_004026905.1. NCBI lineage: Eukaryota > Metazoa > Chordata > Mammalia > Rodentia > Hystricidae > Hystrix > Hystrix cristata. The sequence continues at coordinate 76,950 of PVJO010007071.1, read as the reverse complement.
ACTGAGCCTGCTGCTGACTTGTGCTATCCCGACTCACCCCTGTGAGGATGCAGAACTGGCATTATTTTTAGCTGAGGGTTAAGTCCCTTACTGGGCTTACTGTGGTCTGGACTCAGCTCTGCCACTGCACGGTGGCTCCTCTTTCAATGACCCCGGTCACGGGGACCTGTGTCTACCCCCTCCAAGCCTGCCATCTACCCACGTGGGTGCTTGTAAGACCCCCCCACTGCTTGCATTCAACCAGGCCCACTGGACTCAGTCCAGCTGCCCGATGAATAATAAACTGACAACCGCCATGTAGTCTCATCTTTGCCTTGCTGTCAGCCCTTTTGCAGGCATGGTCGGAGGAAGTCAGTATCAGAAACCACTTCAGCACAGACCCCAGATTGGCTACTGTGGTTTTATAAGTCATGGAGAGTTTATTAAAAAGTAAATTGATAGCTAGAAAGACTCTGACTAGGAGAATCCCATAAACTCAGTGGCACTTATTAATTTATGGGCTATTACTACTAAATGAGTAATCGCTATATAAAAGCAGGAAAGGACTGTGATTCAGTTAGGATGATGCTTGCTGTCTGCACTTATAGAGACGATGACTACTGGCGCATGTCTGAGCTGGCTCAGCCCCCCCGGGGAGCGACCCCGCTGCCACCTGAGGGCCTGGCTGTTCTCAGAGACCCTCTTCGACATGACACAGTTATCTCATTGAGATCTACATGCTCCAACACTGGAAATGGGCAGGCAGGCAGCACAGTGGAGAAGAGAGCTCCCAACCTAGCACTGGCCACCCTGGGTTCTTTTCCCAGCCCTTCCGCCTGCAGACTCTAAACTCACACTGAACATCCATCCAAGTCTGCAAATTGAGGGGCTGGATTAGTCTTTTTCAGTGTCCTTGTCCAGGATCCAAAGTCTGGCTGGTTCAGCCAACTGCTGGCCGCCAGTCCCCAGTCCCAGAGATGTTCAGTCGTTTTGTCCAGGGCACTAATATGGCCTGAGGAATGAGTACAGTGCCCAGAAAAGATTGCACCCTGCTTGTCAAGTTGCTGCTCCCCAAGAATCAAATGAAAGAGAATCCGAGGGCCTGGAGGACTCCCAGTACTGCAAGTGGGGCCCCCTTTCCAGAGTGACTCTTTTGCTTAGGGGCCCATGCCGATGTGCACTGGCCGCAAAAAAATAAGAGAGAATTGTGGTATGCAGGCCTGGTGTTAATTTTAGATGGCTGCACCCTTTCTGGGTTAGCTACAGCTTTGATTATCACATGTTCAGGGAGCCCTTCCACCCAATTCCCGCCTACTTCACATCTGATTTCTCAGCACAATGGGTGGTGAACACCGAAACCCGGAACACCCAGTTCTGAGCCCCTCCCTCGACCTGGTCAAGATGGTGGGTTATAAGTGCTGTTGTCACACGGACCTACGAGCGCCATGAGCACTTGAAGTACCAGTGGACATGCAGAATCAGAACAACACAGCCCACAGCTCTTTGACCACAGTAAATTTATTGCCTAAAAACACTATAGATTTCACCTCTTTACATAAATTCCGTTACTGTGTTGCTTATTTCATAATCAGTATCGGACATCAAAAGAATGGAATCAGGACTCAAAATTTTCACTAATGAAAGTATTAGAAAACATATCTTTATCTTTCTGCGCTGAGGATTAAACCCGGAGCCTTCACGCTGAGTTAGCTGTTTAAATTTTCTTCTTTTGAGACAGAGTCTTGCTGAGTTGCCCAGGGTACACTTGAACTTGCAGTCCTCTTGCCTCAGCCTCCTAGAGTGCTGGCATTACAGGTGCACGTCATGATGTCTAGCTGACACTCACCATTTTTATCCGGTTGACCTTCATTTCAGTTTCAAAATATGAATATACTTGCATCCACTGAGCGCTTGCTCTGTGCTAGCCTCTGTTCTGAATGCTTTCTGTGGCACTGTGTGTTTACTGTCCTCATCGGTCTTGTGAGGTGCTTGCTGTTGTTATTCCCGAGCTGTGCGTGAGAAGTGGGAGGAGCAAGGAGTTCACCTCTCTAGGCGGCAAGCAGCAGAGCTGGGATTTGAGCCCCTGCCGGGACTCATCTTCAGGTCCTCGTCCCCTGGTCTGTGCTGCCGCACTGATTTGTAGTGATCCAGAGCTCTTGGTATTCTAGGCACTCAGAGATCGCCCAGCCCTGGAAGCACAGCTCTTTCTTCTGCCTGTACCAGGCTCCAGCCAGACTCTTCAAGACCTGGCAGTCATTGCTTCCCTCTCCTGGTGGGACATGCTCAAGGCTCACCCAGAGCAGCGAGCCTCAGTACAGACAAGGAGCCAGCTGGCAGAGGCTGGAGGCAGACGTGGCCAGCCCCGCGGACAAGGACGGCACTGCGAAGCAGCCCAGGGCGACAGGGTGGAACAGGAAACACAGGAGACTGGATCAAGAAGACTTGAGTTTGAGCTTGATTATCTTTGGACTTTGGGAAGTGTATATAATTTCCTTGAACATTTCTTTACCCATCATGTAGGGCTCACAACACCCACAGTGTCCTAACTCGATAACTTATTGTGAGGGTCGCGTGTGGATACTACATGTGCGGGAGAGCGCTTCGGACATAACAGGCGCTCAGTAAAGGGTTTCGAGAAGAGTAGTTTTCACTTAGCCGTGTGCCGCCTGAGCCCCTCCCGTGTGTGTCCATGAGGAGGGGAGGTGGCCTTCCCTGTGACACTGCAGTATGCAGCAGACCCTGACAAAACGCAAGCTAAAGGTTGGATTTGACCCACAGTCAGACAGCCTCAGGATGGCCTTGGAACAAAGCAAAATGACTCTCCGGAGCCCTCCTACCCTGGGGCTCCAAAGGAATGTCTCTGAGGACATCACAGCCGGGCTGTACTCAGATTCCAGCTCCACAGATGGAGGAAGCCGAACTGCAGCCAGAGGTTTGCAGCTATGATTACTCATTCACAGAAGTGGCCCCTTGCCGTGAGATGCTGCCTGAAACCTGGTAATGGTCATTAATTCTCGAAGCCAGGGAGATCGTAAGGTGGATCAAAGCTGAAATGATTCGCCATCATGTAATATTTTTCCTAATTGGGATCATCTCATAGAACCTTTTTCCTGTTCTTCTTCCCCCAACTACGTGCTGTTCGTGTACCGCCGAGCACACGAAAAACATGCCACAGAACACAAGTATCTCAGAGTGAGAAGCAAGGAGGCCATTCAAGAAGGAGGCTAAGCCTGTCTGAGAAAGAGGCTCTTTATTTCAGAAGGTCGCATTCAGTATCTGCGATTCAGTTCCATAATCCTCTGGGCAGTGGACAGAAAACCCCAGTCTGAGCAGGTGTGTTTGCTTCTAAAAATGAGGGTATTCATCTCATCTTTAGGGGAAGCTAGTCCAAATGGATCACTTCTCACAAAACACAACGCCGAACCGTCATGTTACAAAGGGCCTCGGCACTGACACGAGTGATCTCCTAATAGCAGGGTGAGGAAACGGCTTTCCCCTCAGACGGAGGGGGACACAGAAGGGGACACTTGGCCAATACTGATGATAACGGCTGTGAATGCTCATCGCGCACTTTCAAAATTTACAAAGCACCTTCTCTTGGATTATTCCCTCAGAGCCCCATAACAACCCGAGAGGTCAGTGGGCTGGCCATTGTCATTACGGTTATTATTATACTCACTTGGTGATGAGAAAACCAAAGCTCCAAGAAGTGAGCTCCTGTCAGAGGTTCTGCAGGCACTGAGGGACCAGTGCGGGACCCGAAGCCCAGCCGGCTGGGCCCAGATCTCAGTGCTGATCATAATCCCAAAGACCCAGTCATGAACTCCATAATCCCGAACATCAAAACCCCAAAAGATCAAAATCCCTACATTGTAAGACTCCCCAAATCACAATCCCAAAAGACTGGAATACTGAATATTGAAATCCTGAAAGCCAAGCTGTAATTCTCTTCAAAAAAACAGTCACAGAAGGCAGAAAGTCAAATTCTAGGGGAAAGATTTGTGCGTTTTCAGTTGTGTGTGGGATCACTGCATCGTGTTATGTGAAATAAACACCTGGAATCCTAGCGATGCATCGCACTCGTACGGAGTTCTAGTTTGTTTATGCTTTTGCAAGTCTGACTGCCAAAGGGCTTCACTACAGGATGGACTCTGTGTGTCAGAGAAACCTTGCTACTCCTCTCTTCTACACCCTCATTTGTGAAACACAAAATTCACAATCTCAGCTCTTTTCGCGGTAGCGCATGCAGGGGTGACCCACAGAGGTTCTTGATAGATGCCCTCAAAAGACCCAGAGTTAAGTCTGTCACAGTGTTTCAGGTAACAGCAGAGATGGAGCTGGGTGCACACAATCATCAACCACAGTGCACGCGTTTGCGTATTTCACTTTTGACCTATTTCTTTACAAATATGGCTTCCACTCATACATGTTATGCTCAAGCGACTGTCATTAGTATACCTGGGTATTTATGCTTATGAAATTATGTGTTCTAGTGTCTATTTTACTGCTTAAAGAGTCCTATGAAGTGTTCTGCCATGTTTTTATGTTCCTCAAGTAAGTCCCCTTTTAAAGTATAGTAGCTCTGAAAGAATTTCTTAGAACTATTTTTTCCAAAATTTTGTTTTTAATTTGACCTTTTAGAATTTTAGATTTTGGGGGTTTTAATCTGGGATTTCAAAGTTTGGAATCGTGGCATTTGGGATTAACTACCAAACCCTTCCCCCCCAGCCACTGAGAGTAACTTCTTTTTTTTTTTTTTGGTGCTGGGGATGGAACTCGGGGCCGTGTGCTTGCGAGGCAAGTGCTCTAACCACTGAGCTAAATCCCCAGTCCCAAAATAACTTCTGGTAGCACCGGAAGTTTGCAGAGAAGGCAGTGCTTCTAACGCCTATTCCTACCTGGAGGGTTGCCCTCGCTGCCAAGCAGCACTGCCGTCCTGTGGTGCCTCCCTGGCTTCTGCAGCGCACCTGGGGTCCCTGGTGTCTCCTCGCTCTTCTAAGTGCATGAGCGCCTCCAACCTGGCTCTGCCGGCTCTCTACAAAGAGGACCAAGGTGCAAAACTCTGAGGCCACCCACATGCTCCCCTTTCCCGCAGGCCTACTCCACACCGGACACCGTGCCTTCGGGGCCCTGTGTATCTCTCGACCCGCTGGCTCTTGTTTGCCCTTCAGTCCCCCTTACTTGGACGCCCGGCGAGGACAAAGCCCACAGTTCATTCGACTCTGTATTCTAAGGAAGGAGTCAATGTCAAAGCTCAGGGATCCTCTGTGGAATGAATGGAAGGAGAAATTAATTAAATCATTAATTATTAGGGACAAATGTAGGAAAAGGAAATAAGTGGGTTTTATCTATGCTGATTTTTTTTTTCCCTGAGTAAACTAGTAGTGAGAATTTTTTAATGACACTAAAATTTTACATCTTAAAATGGCGGCCCTAACTCAGTCCTGGAATTGACGCAGTAAACCCAAGTACCTTTTATTCTTACACTGTGCTCACACAACAGCTGGTCTTTGGCAAGTTCACAGAGAGCTGGGAGGGTCTCAACACACGGGGGGCTGCCAGGGCAACGGACCAGTGAATGACTGCCCGGCAGACCATGGCGGACGGAGAGGCTCGGGTAGGGAGGCCAGCCTGGGACGAACTTAGCTCGCGGCTCCAGCCAGGCTCTTCTGCTAAATACCAGCATCCTCCTGTGGGCGGAGGTGCCTGGCGTATATCATGAAAACAAATCTTAGTCCTAATCCTGCCCAACACAGAGACACTTGTCACAAGCAAGCACAGATACAAACACGAGGTGTGTTCCTAGAACCTGAGGAAGCTCTGCTCTCCGACTTTATAACAATGCGGGAAGCCTATCAAAGAAGGGCTGTGATCCCTGAGTCTGAAGCGCACATGCACCTGTGCACGTAGGTGGCCTCCATTCAGAATCCTGCATCATGCGTATTCAGTGAAACTTCACTCCTTCATATCTAATGTGTTTCAGCTCAGCTCGAGCTAAAGAGTACTTCTTCGCCACTGGTTTGGGGAAGCAATGTGATACGATGTGTCCAAAGGACCCGGGTTCCAGGTCTGTCTCTGTCCTTACGGCTGGGAAAGCTACACAGTCTCTTTAGATCTTGGTTTCCTGGTCTGCAAAACAGAAATAATAATAAATACTCTTTATTGATGGAATTGACTTTTTAAGCCTCCATACAGAGACGAGAACATGCAGCATTTCACTTAACATAATGTCCTTCAGACTCATTCATGTAGCAAATTGCAGGGTTTTATCTTTTTACCTATTGAACCATAATGGTGAAATAGCATTCCAGTGTGTGTACACCACATCTCCTTTATCTACGCATCCTCTCAGGGAGGCAGAAGTGAATAATGGTTACCAGGGGCCAGGGAAGACGGAGAGGGGAGGTGGAGAAAAGTCAGTCATGGGAACAAACTGCAGTTAGCTAGGAGGAAGAAGTTTGGTGCTCTACTGGCTGGTAGGGAGACTATCGGTGATAATAATATACTGTGAATTTCAAAATAATTAGAGGAGAATGTCCTGAATGTTTTACCACAAAGAAATAATAAACACTGGAGGTAACAGATATGTAATTGTCCTGATTTGATGATTACACAAGGTAGACATGTATCAAATATTAGTCTACCCCATAAATTTGTATAATTATTATGTGTTAATTAATTAAAAATCAAACTATGGGGCTTGGGGTACTGCTGAGTGGCAGACTGCTTAATATGAACAAGACCTTGGGCTCCATCTCCAGCACCGTAAGAAAAATAAACCTGAGAAAGTATAGTAAATAATATATAATGTTTCCATGATTAATATGAGAATGGCGGAAAGCATCTGAGATGTGCCAGGATTGCTTAGGAACTGAGGAAATGCTTCCTCCCCACCTTGCCTCTCCTCTGCCCAATAGAGTAGAATAATCAGACGAGCAGGATTTGACCAACATTTAAAGTGCTTACTGGAGAGAAAAAAAGATTTTGAGAAATACAGACCACTTAGTGATGGTGTGCAGATGTGGCTGCAGTTTGTAGCAAGCTCTATGCAGGCCCCGTGATGTCCCATGCAGACCTGGGTCTCGGCAGTGGTGCACTGACGCTAGGAAACTGGCCCAAGTTTTGGTAGGATTTTTAAACTATTCAGCATATCTTTCTTTGACTCTGTTGTCTAGAGACAGCCAACTAATTCTGGGTAATCTCCTCTCCCTGCCTGTGGGATTTGCTGTATACAAGTCCTGAAGTGATGGCAACGGGCCATTTAGGAGGAAGCCCCTTGATGTCACTACCAGAAAAGGCTTTTCTCTCGGGCAGCCTCCCATCACCAGACCACTCGGCCTCCAGTCAGTCACGTTATCTTCTTGACCACCTCCCTGCTTCTGAGTCTCCTCAGAGGACTCAGCTTTCCTTCTGCTGTGTGTAAGTTTAACCAGTGAGCCTGTGCCTGGACACCCTCCAGAATCTGTGGGCACCCAAGGACGGTGCCAGCAGCAGGAGCCAGCGTTCCAGCCAAACGGCCTGCAGCTGCAGTCCGGGCCCTGCAGGCTGAGACGCATCCTCCTCTGGGTGTCCACTGTGCACAAACTCTGAAAGCGTTTATCCCTGCGGGGGCTGTGCTGAGACACAAAATCCTGCCACTATGCTCAGCGCTGTAGACGTGCAAGATGTGGGGTGGCTTGTCAGCTATTGATTGCGACTGCTGTTGCTCTTATCATCTGCATGTATCCAACAGCCAGCCATGAAATAGCCAAGAATTCCCCTGTGGAAGATGTAGATCTGAAAACATCCGCACTTCCCGAATCTGGTTCTCAGACTCTGGACTAGTGGGAGCCTGGTGCTCAGAATGAGCTGCTGCACCCTGAGGTGTAAGCTTCCCCTCCAAGGCGTCCTACTTCGCCCTGTGTGTGGAAAGCCCTTTCTGTAACCGGCACCTTACAGCTCACCTTCCCCACACCAGTCCTGTGCCCTTGAGGTACTTTACCGGTGCCCCAGTACTCCCTACACAAAAATGTGAAAGCACCTTGGTGACTCTGTTTATATAGGGCGATTTCCAGTCTTCCAACACCTAAACTATTAAGGGCTCCAACTTGACCATCGGCAGGCACAGCAGGACCCTGCTGATAGCGAACATGCCAACCTGCTGTCCCTGCATCCCGTCCCCCTGCAGCAGCAGTTCTCAGGCAAGCCAAGGTGCTGCCAGCCACTTCAGCCTTCTCCCATTGAGCACACCAGCCACGAAGTGACTCATCCCCTAGATGGATTTTGGTTTGGAGGGTATCTGTGAGGTCCATTGTGTCTACTTTCACCCACGTAACTACAGGCAGGCAAATTAGGTCGATTTCCTGGGAACTTGGGATGTTGTGTATCTTGCAGACAACCCAGTGGCTCTAGTTCTTCCCAGCCAAGAATACCTCCTTTCACACCTGAGAAGCATCTGGGCTTCAACCTGTTAATCCCCCAGCCGCTCTCACTCTCACCCTGATTGCTAGCCTGCAGAAGGGACCACAGACGTATACCAGTCATCGGGAGCCCAGGAAGGGCACACGGGGGAAAGTCACGGCCTGGCACCAACATCTAAGCCAAGAGATGCGGCATCCAGTCTGCCCAGGCAGCTGGTCAGGGTACGTTTGTGGATTGTTAGTTACTTTTCTGATTACTGGGACAAAATACCCAACATCCACAACTTTGGGGAGGAGAGGTTTATTTTGACTCATGGTTTCAGTGTATGGCCAGCTGTCCCCAAGGCATGGCAGAGGGACATGGTAGAAGAGCAAGTACCCAAATTAAGAGAGTCAGGAAGCAGAAACAGAAGGGAGGAGCTGGGGAGGGACACACACCTTTCCGGGTCACGCCCCCAGGGACTGTCTCTTCTGACTGGGCCCTGCCTCCAATCAGACCCCACCTGCCAACAGCACATTGATTCACGGATGACTCTTCCCGACTAGTATAGCCCTCCGTGGTCTGATCACCTTCCACACGCGTGAGGCTTGCGGACAACGTTAGATCTAAACCTTTGGAAGTGTCCTCAGAGAGCAAGTCTTATTCTTATTGCATTTCTCTCTCTTTATTGTTATGTCATCCTTCTTTTATCTCCTCTCTTTGGCTCTTTCTGTCTTCTCCTTTGTAGAAATTGTAAACACATGTATGCACTGGTCTAGTCGTCAGGATCTCTATATTTTAGCTATATTTTGCTATATATAGCTCTATATTTTTGCTATATTTTAGCAAGGGTTTCATTGAAGAAGCAAAGTTTATCCAAGAGGTTCAGGATTGGGGGTGCCAGGGAAGCTCCTTTCCAGTGTTTTATTACTTCTGTGACATTGATTGCTATCTCACCTCATTTTCCTTTAAAACTAAGTAAGTAGCAAACTGAGCCCTACAGAGATGGAATCTCAGAGGGGAATGAATACAGACAAAAAGCTTATTAGTTTGGTTTCCTCTCTTCTAAAAAAAAAAGTCCTCCCCTTTCCCAAAATAACTGATCAATGGTCCTTTGTGGAGATGGTTGGGATGCTGCTTGCTGGCTGTCAGGGGCCTATCTCCGTCTCACTGGAAGGAGGGTGTGTGGTGCAGCTGACAGCATCTCTGGGTACTCGGGCGTGGTGGTCAGGCCCCGGAGGCCCCAAGCACAGCAGGTTGGAGAGGACAAGTTGAACCCAACTCATGGGATTTTAATCTCACAATATTTAGACCTCCCAAATTACAATCCTTAGAAACCAGAAGAGTGAGGGTCTGGCGGACACTAAAATGAGCCTTCAATTATACGGCCACAGTTGCCATTTTTGGCTGATTCTTCTGGATGTCCCTGTTTCTTGGCACTCTGATGGCATTATCTTAGAAAAGTGAACTTCTGATTCCCAGCAGTCCACTTGTTCTTGCTCTCTGGTCCTCTTATTGATGTGAGCGTCAAGCTGTCACTGGTCAGCTGATCTCCACTAGCTATCCCGGAGAAAGATGTCTTATTAAACATTCACCGTGAAGAGTGAGTGGCCGGGTGGCCGGCACCTTCCCAGGGGAATTTTAATTTTTAGAAGGAGGTTGCTAACACAAATCAATGTCCAATGGGTGGAATTTCAGGTACCCACATCAACGTGTGTAGAAAGTTCATTAAATATTGGTCACAGTTCTTTGTGCTTTGTGGCAGTCACAAAATTAGGAGCAGTGGCTTTGCAATACAGAGAAGAAACCTTTCCTAATACCTCTTTTCTTCACTCTCCGTCTCGTCTGGGCCACCAGTTCCCACGTCATCTGAGCATCCACACTGTCCAGTGTCCTCAGCAAATCTTAGCCTCCCATGTTCAACACCCAGCTTAGGGCAAGGCTCAGTACGTGCCTGTCTGGTCCTCTCTGCCCCATCCCCGCCCCTATCCTTAGCCACCAAGAGCACTCACACCCCCGCCTGCTGCCTCCTAAGACCAAGTTCACAGGCAATAACAACTTGGATGCGAATTTGTTCCCCTTCCCGTCTCCATCTCCTCCGCTCCTAACCTGGAGTGTTTTCTAACCCAAAGTAGCTTTTTTCTTCCTTCTAAAATTGGTTCTTTTGTGAAGTGTTTTCAGATGATGGGAAATTAATGTGCCTTTTTGTAACTCACACAGAGGATGTTTCCATTTTCAAATTTTAAATGTAATTCATACTAACCCAAAGTTTTCTCATGTGTTCTAGTAGCGTAGGCTTGAGTTACACAGGGTGCGCTTACCCCTTAGCCGAAAAGGCAGGATTCACAGTGTCTGGTGTTAGCGTAAACTCTGGTTGGCTGACATCTGGATTAAATAGACTTCTTCCCCAGCAGGCCCAAGATGCCAGCCTGCTTTCATTTTGCTCTCCCAGAGCATTGGTGCGCTTCCTAAATGCGGCGTGTAGTTTCACAGGGGCCCTAGACTGCACACTGACTTGACTGGCCTCCAAGGAAGAGAGGTCCTAAACCTCTCGTGACAAATGGCCTTGTGGACAGGAGAAAGTGGAGTCAAGGAAATGAGGATGCAGTGCCTGGGGGTCTGTGCTGTGCCCCCAGCACCAGCCTTTTCCCGCAGGGGTCTTTGGCAGCCCCACTGCGTCTGTGCCTCAACATCTTCTGTTCCCTTTAGTCAGAAGCATCGAGTTTGTCCTGACATCTTTGGCTCGTCCTTGAGGAAGTGAAGATTTCCTTCATAGGTGCCTCTGGCAGCTAAGTGACCGTGAAAGGTTCCCTTCCCTCTGTCCTTGTGGCTCAACATCGGCCCAAACTTTGCTCCACACTTACAGATGCTGTCACACTACCAGGTCCCTCCTGTGCCCGCCGAAGGCCACCTCTCCTGTCTCCCTGTACTGCGTTCTCCCTCCCTGGGTCATCTTACGTTTATCCTGCTTTTCTCCACGGGGTTTCCCTTTTCTACTGCTCATACAGTGTTAGTAGAAGTCGAGATCGGTGGCACACACTTACTTGTATTCCCAGCTCTCAGGAAGCTGAGGTCCTGCCTCCTGGTTCCAGAGTGTGAGGTTAGACTGGTCTACATAGTGAATTCAAGCCTGCTCTGGACCACATGGCAAGGGCCCGTTTCTGGAAGAAAAGACTTGTAGGCTAGCGCTATTGCGGGGAAGACAAATAAAATGAACGAAGGGAGGGGAACAGTACATGTAGAGTATAGAAAAAATGTTTTTAAATACAGTCTTCAAAGTCGAATTGATTAAGGGCTGAGGACAGGTGCAAAGGTGGAGCATCGTCCTAGCGAGCATGAGACCCTGAGTTTAGTCTCCAGAACCAAAAAGTAAAGTACCGTGAGTTGAACTAATTTAACTCTGCAGGTACCCTTTACAGTCGTTCTTACTTTACCATGCTGTCAAGGGACCAGTGCAAACCTCTTCACAGGTCCCCAGAGCAGTGTACAGGCATAGTCGTCCCTAAGGTTCTGGGCCATGTGGTGCCCTAGGAACACTGATGAAAATGACAAACTCTTCCCCAGGAAAATGTGCATAAGCGCACAAGCTTCTACAAGGAGCTCCAGAGATTCATCCCCAAGATGTGCAGCTTTGGCTCTTCGGCACAACCAAAGACTGGTCACCTGTATGCAGCATTCCAAGGCCTCACGGAAGTCTTTTAGTGCTGTGTAGGCGAAGGCATGATGGTTCCATAGCTTATACTTTATCCCCGCATGAATAAGGTGGCAGAACAAGAAATAAAATTCACATGACCTAAGTCCAATATTGATTTAGCCAAACCACTTAGCACCCCAAGAATGTTACACAGAGGGCAAATGATATTTCCCCAACACTACAGCAGAGTAAATCAACAAGACCGTGTTCTTGCTACCCTGGAACCAGGGAAGAGGATTAAACTGAGGGTAGAGGCTTTGGAAACAGGGCCACAGGGGAAAGGGGACAAAAGCAGGGCATTCTGATGAGAGAATCATACACCCACAAATCACTCAGGATGTATTAGAGAGAGATGAGGCAGGGGTGGGGAAGTTGACTAAGACATTTTCCTCCCTTTATCTCACTGTGGGGGGGGGGGCTACTCCAATTAAGCCTAATAAAATTAATGACCAAATATATGAATGCTTTAAATTTAGCTACTATGCAGCAGTCTGTGATGATATATCCGTGAACTCACACAGTGTAAGTGACACCAAATGTAAGGTACTATTCTTTCCAAACAAGCTGGTGAATTCTGGGGAGAAAGGGAGAGAAACTTTCCTCCCAAGCCCCGTACTTTCATCAGATCCCAAAGCTAAGAACTGAGTATAGCTACTTAACATTGTCCAAAGCTGGGTTTAGATGCAAACACAAGGAACAAAACACAGTCACACGAATTTACTGGGTTGCAAATAATAAAAGCTTTACTGAGTTAGAATCTTCCTGCACACCACTTGTCTGATAAAATGAGCAAATCATAGGAAAACAAATAAATGTCAAGAATCTGATATGTGTTGTCATTTCTTGGTCATAACCGGTTCATTCTCCCAAGCAGTCCTATTAAATATCTGCTATAATCACAACCCAGAGAAGCTATCAGCAAATTGGGACATGGTCCCCCCTTTCAACATCAGCCAGGCCTCTACCACTTCTGGCCCAAGATCAGGAAAAGGTTGACTTTATAACGTCACCCCTAATTCCTGCCAAGGTGTTAATGACTGTGGACATTAATCTTCAGAACCATGTTTATACATGAAGAGGTGATCCTGCAAAGCACGTTGTATCATTTACTAAAATGAACTTCTAATGATGGAGCTTCAGATGTGATAACATTTGAACGGAGATGCTATTGAGAATGGAAGAGAAATGTTCCCGGTGCAAATGAAGACTTCCGTGCTTATCATTATTTTTGATTCCTAGAATGCTGCTGTTGCTACTACTGAGATAACTCTGTGTATACACATTTCTGTGTGTGTTTATGCCAGTGCTGTCAAAAAGGCAGCATGTGTGGGAGCTGATATGCTTGTGTTATTTCCTAGTTCTGCTGTCATAAATAAGCTGGTTTGTCCTAAGTTTTCACTTGTTTTCCCTTCCAGTTTCGTTATATGTTCCTGTTTCTCCTATATACTGGTTATTATTCTTTAAACATTTGTTATTAATTACCATGAAAGACTTGCTAAAATTTTCCATTTGTTACTGCGTCACAAGTTTATGTCTGGGCTCTTGAGAATGAGGCTTATTCCCCGAAGGATAGAAAGTTAGATGTCCATCTACAGATACATCCCTGTGGTAGGCCAAGATTTCTTTCCCATGGTACTGTTGGCTTCTGTACCAGTCAGGAGCTAAAAGCTGTGCATTTAAGTCTCTTAACAATAGTGATTGTGTTTCTCTCCATTTCTCTTTGTATTTTTAATAGACTTTGCATACTTTCATGCTAGATTATTTGGGACATGAAGTTTTATGACTTTTATTGTCATGATGGATTTTATATCCTTCTCCAATATGCTTGGATCTTCTTGGTGAGCCTTTTGGCCAGGATTTTACCTTGCAGGAGCAGCACACACACTAGATGTTCCTCATCCCTTGTTTATCTGTGTGTTTTTTGGTTACATTTCTCTCCTCAGTTCCAAAACACACACACGCACACACTGATCCTCTTCTGTTGTTTTCTGAAAGTTGCATGATGTTTATACAGTATACTGACGTCATCAGGAAAACTGGGAGCTAGGACACTACAGTCGCCTCTGAAGTGTTATGGGTTGAAGGGAGTACAGTGACATCTTTCCTCATGTATTTAGACCCTGAATCCATGAGTGTAGGGGTCACTTAGAGAAGGGAAATGAGCTGCCACCTTCTTTAACATCACAGGGCTTCCTTGTTTCATATTAAGCATGATTAAACTACTGTTTGCTCAATTTTAGCTCTGTAATCTTTTTAGTAATGGACATTTCTCCCAATTTCTGTTTCTTGACAGTTTAGTCTGGAGGGTTTGAGCAAGTTCTTGCCATTTTCTGTGTCTTTGATATCTCAGTGGAAAATTGGAAGAGGCTGCACTAAGTCGCCTCCAGATGCTACCTCTGAGCTCTGTGGGAGCAGGCAAGGCTGCCGTGCTCCATGTGACATCTCCTGTTACTGGGAGACTAGGACACCAGTGGCAGGTGTGGGGAGAGAGCCCACAAAGTGGAGGCCACACTCCCTACCACTCAAATCCGGCTGGACATATGACAATGCTCATAGATAGAGTAGTAATGCACATGTGTGTGGTGGCAGGCGGCGTTATTATAATGCATTCTTATCACTGCAATTTCACATTCTAATCCTGCCACTGCTGCTGTTGCAATGAATGATCCATTTCTTCACTGCTGAAACTAAGCACAGTGCTCTCGATTGCTGCAGTCCACCAGGACGACTCCAGTACTGGGAGCCAAGTTCATGCATAAGAAATCATAATTTCCCAACAACAAGCTTTTAAGAATGTCCCAAGCCCTGCCGTCAGGCAGCACGGCAGCGCAGGGTGGTGGAATTTGCTGGTAGCTTTCCCATGGTGCTGTTTTGCAACAAGAAATATTTCAGAGACTACTGGAAGTGGCCATAACGATATGTAATTTAAAAGCACTGTGGAAGGAAAAGTGGAGCTGTGAATGCATGCATTCTTTCAGCCAGACTGTCGTTAGGGAAAACACCAATATAAAAATAGCCTATTTTTAGGAGCTCAATATCTCATCTCGCTTAATGCGTCTGAGTCATATTTTACAGGGCGACACACTTGGGCACTGTTGGGCAACAGCTTGGGGGGAATTAAGCAGAATTCCATAGGCAAGCTCTTCCCAGCAAGATTGCTCATGAGCTTCCAGGGGCCAAATCTCCACCCTCAGTACTGACTTCAGTAGCAGGAAGAGCACAACTTGACTTTTCAAATCCCTGGTTGATATAATGCAGCTCTTAAGCTTTTGAACCCTTTGGTTGAGCTCAGACGTCTCAGGGAAAGCTGTAAAATTTCTATTTTCAGATTCTTAATTTTTAGTGTGCTTGAAACTCCTGGGGCGGCTTTTTAATGGCGCACATATAACAAGGAGACTTAATTCTCCTGTTTTGACTGCAGCTTCTCTTTTACGGAGACAGATAGGAAATCCTGAGGAGTTCAGAAGGTACGGCAGGAGAATGCATACCAGATGGGAGTTAGTTAAATCCGCATACAAGATTGTGTGGTTTTAAATGATGATCCCTCGTCTATCCTTGTTTGATTGGATAATAGAAAGATAGTTATTAAGAGATAACTCTGTGCTCAACAACCCTCTAAACGCTGGTGGCTCCCAACAGAATTTCAAGGAGGGTGTCTTTAAATGAAGGTTACACCTGGAGGTATAATGATGTAATTTTTATTCTTTTTTTTTTTTTTTTTTTTTTTTTTTTTTTTTTTTGTGGTGCCGGGGATCGAACTCAGGCCCTTGTGCTTACAAGGCAAGCACTCTAATCACTGAGCTAAATCCCCAGCCCCCCGTAATTTTTATTCTAATAAGGAAAAGCAGCTTCGTTGAAAGACCTTTGACTTTCATCAAGCTGTCATGCTTAGAAACGCTTTCATTTGGGCTGAGCCTCGATTTCCCTATCTGTAAAATGCCCAGAGAGGATGAAATCAGCCTACTGTCAGCAAGCGAAGGATAACAGAATGAATGAAAATGGCACGGCAGGGGTCTGTCTTATTTTGATGAGGCAAACCGGTGTTGAAGTGACGGGAGGAGTGTGGCTTTTGCTTCTGTTTTAAAGGGTTGCAGATGAACTCTCTTTAGTATCTAGGAGGGACTCTCCCCAGAGCCAGGTACGTGCCAGGCAGCCCCCAGGAGACTGAGCGAGGCAGCAACATGCTGCGAATTTTAAGCAGGAAAGAACAGATTGATTCCTTGTAATGGAAATACTCATGTCTGCAAAATGCATCTCCCTTTCCTAAGTACAAAGTTCTTTGAATATTTGTGGCCCATTTTAAGTCCTTTATAAAGCCTAAGATGGAAGTTGTATAATCGGTGTTGCCGCAGGAAGTACTGTCAAAGATATAAGAAACACACAGTGTCTGCAGGGTCAACACGTTATGTCCCCACAGACAAAGCTGCTAGGGATTGAGATGCGGAGGCAGAGGGATGCAGTTCAGACCAACACAGCAGATTAGCAGACACCACAGGTTGCCCGCCCGTCACCTGTATATCTCTACTTCATTTCAGGTGTTCACTGCACAGGTAAAGCCAACCCATCCCCAATCTGGGCACAAGTCCTACTGGGCTGGGGAAGGTGTCTGCTTTTTTGGAAGCGATTAATGTGTGTTCAGCAGTGGACTTTGGCCAGAGAGACGAGCAGGAAGTCTATTGAAAAGCTCCTAGGAGGGAACTGCAGGAAGAAGTAGCCTTTATTTCTCTACACAGCATCTGGGCTGGAGGTGACACCCAGATCCCTGAAGGCCTCATTACTTCCTGAGGATGAAGCCACGCTGAAGTGACCATGACAGAGGTGTGGGGAGGACAGAGGCTTTGATGAATCCATGGTGCTTGAGTCCTCCACGCTCAAGTCCACTCCACTCAGGACTTTGGTGACGTGAGATGATAATTTCTTCATTGCCTGAAGATAGGGATTTTATAACTTGCAGCTGAAGTCCTCCAAACAAACAAAAGACCCCCTTAGTTGCACCCCTCATGAGAGGAGGTATTGGCAGTGAGACCAGAAGTGTTTGAAGCTTATTGGCTATGATGCCTGAGTTTAACCCCCATCATAAAGGCCACCTTGGTGGGGTTATAAAGTATGTGTACCATGCTGGCCGTGGTGACACACACTTGTAAATCTACCACTCTGGGAGCTGAGGCAGGAGGAGTCCAAGTTCGAGTCCAGCCTGGGCAACTTAGTGACGTCCCAAGACTGTGCCTCAAAAAAATAAAAAAATGAAATAAAAAGGATTGAGGAGGTAGCTGAGTACAAAGGCCATGTGTTCAATCTCCAACACACACACCCCCACACACACACACAGCAGCTGCGGTCCTGTGGCTGAGGCTCCCCTTCGCAGGGGTACTGGCTGAAAGGGCCCCTCAATGTTCACGTCTGACAGGCCCCTCTTCCATCTACGCGGCTGAGCAGCCCACGTCTGGCTCCCATTTGGTGACTATTCCTCTACACCTCTCTTTAATTCATTCTCTGTAAATGAAATCCGACCTGTACGTGCTCTTTTGTAGTCTGCTTCTTCCCCCGAGCAATTTCTCAAACAACATTTTTCTGTCTCTACATATCCACTTGCATCATTGCATGTATTTAATTGGCTGGGCGTAAGTGAACTGTGTAAACAACACAGTTAACCAGTTTTTCGAAGGCCGTTTGAGTGATTTCCTGGTTTTTCACTACTGCAGTGTCTCGTATGTACCTCTGCACGTGTTGAGTTTTGGTTCATTTTGTCAGGATTCCTTCAACTATGAGGAATAGGAGAGCCAATTAAAGAAATTTTAAAATATAAAGAATCGGTTCTGTCACATAATAAGAAGTGTGGAAGGTGAAGCATCCGAGAGTTTAGTCAGTAACTCAGGAATGTCACCAAATACAAGGTCTTTTTACCGTCTTGCTCCCCGGCAGCTGCGGTGGGCCTCAGGGTCACGCGCGCCGTGGCGATACCCGTGTGAGGAGGAAGGGTGATTCTTCTGTGTGGCTCTCTTATGGCAAGAACAGTGTTTTCCGGAAGTTGCCTGCACCTCGTCCCTTGCGTCATTCAGCCAGGAGCGGCTGAGCACTGAACAGTTAGAAAAGTCTCGGGCAGGGAGCATTTCAACAAAGACGCTTCCCGAAACATTGTGCCAAGTTACGTTTTCACCATCGAGACCTGTTTTTCCATTTTGGTGCATCTAATAACCATTTTTTTTAAAAATCATACCTGCTTTTATAATTTCTTTTCCGAAAACTGTTTTTAGTATTCATATAGGCTCTTTTGCCTCTTGTTTTGCAAAACTACCTGATTATATCCTTTGCTCTTTGTTCATTTTTTCCTCATTAGATTATAAATGCTCTGAGTATGTTATATATGTATTTTTGAAAAAATAAGCCTTATGTGTTAGACTCATCAATTTGTTAATTTTTCCAATAATCAGTCTGTATGTTACTTATACATTAACATCATACATCATAGCATTACTTTTGCCGTATAAAATGTTAAATTTTTCTAGAGTCAAATTAATTGATTCTTATCATACGATTTTTTGCCATTGCTGTGCTTAGAGAGTCATGGGAACACAGA
The DNA here is from genome assembly GCA_004026905.1 of Hystrix cristata. Classification (NCBI taxonomy): domain Eukaryota; kingdom Metazoa; phylum Chordata; class Mammalia; order Rodentia; family Hystricidae; genus Hystrix; species Hystrix cristata. Next base: position 58,321 of record PVJO010007071.1, on the reverse strand, counting down.
GTTTAAAAACAATCACCTGTTTTCTTTTTGTATTTCTTGTTTTAAGTAGCCAGCCATTTGCCCCAGAAAACATGAAGCCAGCGTCCATTGTCCCTGCACAGAGTGGCGAATGCCATCTTCGTCACATGCTGGACTCCCACATGTGGACTAGTTGTGTGCCCCAATTTTTAAAATAAAGCATTCTGTGAATGTCTGTTGATTGTCTCCACGTTGGAAATGCCTTGCTCGAGGTTGGAAGTAGAGAGATGAGGTAGGCTTGTCTTCAGTCGTGTACGTCTGTGAGCAAAGAGGGCCAGCTCTGGTTGGAAAGCGGCCTGATTTCCACTGCAGGGAAAGCAGTGACCTTCCGTGACCTTGAGCATATTCCTTGGACTCCCTGTTTCTGCTCCCTCTCATGCAAGATAGCATCATCATAATCACGTAGTACCTATTTCACAGAGTTTGCTATGATAACTAAATAAGTGAATTCACGTAAAATAGTTGAGTCTGACCCAAAGGGAGGCTATGAATGCCAGCTATAAGGTGTGACGTATTAACTCCCCTCCAAGTCCTCCCCTCCCTTCAAACACTTAGTTCCGGAAGCTCTCTGTTCAGTGCTCAGTCTGTCCTGGCTAAATGACACGAGGGACAGTGCGCTTTAGACACGCTGTTGTGGCTGCCTCGGTAGGTTCAGAACATTTACCTTCTGTAGTCACTTTGACTTTGGGGAAGAGCCAGAGTTCACACGGCGCGGATCCAGCGAATCAGGCGGGTGAGGACACGCTGACAGTATTTCGGCAGGGAGGGATGGTGCTAAGGGTCGGACTCAGGGCCCTGCGCTTGCCAGGCAAGTGCTCTGCTGCTGAGCTGGCTCCCCGCCCGGCACGCTCAGTGTTCTTAGGGCCTGACTCCCTTCTGGATGGTCCCCACAGCAGCCTTCACTGCACTTTTTATCACACCTTGTAGAGACGGTCATGGAAGAGCACTTGCAGAACTGCTTCAAAGAGTGGCAAGAGTGATGGGAGAAGTGTGTTTGAAATAGGGTAGTATTCGGAGGGACTAATGGCAATTTGTCTTCTTCTGCAATACGCTTTTTAAAACGCAAGCATTCTTTGCAGGTTTTGATTACACCTCATATATTTAAACACAGAGGTGAGATGTCACACTCACTGAAGGAACAGACTTTGGATCAGACCACAAGGCTCGTAATCACTGTCCCTACACTTACTAACCGGGTAATCTTAAGTTAGCTCCTTGCCCTCACGGTGCCTCTGTTTTCCCATCTGCGAAATGCGGATAGCAACGATGGCGCCATGTTAGCTCTCTTGCTGCTGGACTCAGTACTCGACAGCCGCACCTGAAAGGAGGAGATGTTCGGTTCGGCTCATGGTTTAGGAAAATTCAGTCACAGTTGACTGGCTGTAAGGCGAGAATATCATGGCGGAAGGGCCTGGCAGAGTAAAGCTGCTTAGTTTGTGGTAGCCAAGAAGCAGAGCGGGGGGGGTGCCAGAGAAGGGTCCAGGAACCGTTTACAGACCCCAAGGTCACTCCATGGCCCACCGAGACACACCCGGAAGTGTGTTCCACCAATTCCCTGGGCCGCTCCCAAGACAATCGAGTTGTCACAGTGAAGTTTAACCATCACAAGTACCACTTCATAAAGTTGCTGTAATTATTAGCCAAATTGATGGTACATAGTAAGTGAAAAATACACAGAGTAGCTATCACTGACTACCCCCATTGAGTCTAGAAATTGCCAGATTGTGCACACAGGCCAGAAGAGTATGGAGAGCAATTTCGTGGTGCTCATGGGAGTTTTCCACGATTGAACCACCTGACGGAGTGAGCAGCAGGGTGGTCTCTTGGTCTGCGCCATTGGCATCCCTGAACACCACAGAACGGCTTAACAAGCTAGGGTCCCAAAGGCTGAGACATCCATAGTCAAGGACCAGCTACTCGGTTCCTGCTAAGGACTCTTCTTCCTGGCTTGCAGATAGTCACCATTTCACTCTGTGTTTTTGTGGCCTTTCTTTGGTGCGTGCAGGGGGAGAAAGAAAGAGCTCTGCGATTTCTTCTCAGGAGGACACAGCAAAGCCCTTTGGATTGTTTTGTTTTTCTTGGTTTGCAGTACTGTACTGAGGATTGACCCAGGACCTCTGCACTGAGCTACTGCCCCAGCCCTTTTATTTTTTGTTTTTGGACGGTCTCGCTAAGCCACTAAATTGTCTAGGTTGGGCTGGAACTCACCATCTTCCTGCCTCGGCCTCCCGGAGTGCTGGGAGCACAGGTGTGTGTTACTGTGCACGGCTAGGGTCCCATTTAATCCTACTTCCTTAGACGTCTCGTCTCCAATACAGACACACTAGGGTCAGCCTTCCAACGTGTGACTTTAGGAAGACAGTTCAGTCCTCAGTCACAGCGGGTCACTCCCCAAATGCCCTAGTTCTAGCCTCTGCCTTGTATTTTGCTTATGGGCTGACAGTTTGAGAAGGAGGCAGGAGCTACCCAAAGCCGCGTGGCTCCATCTTCATACAAATGTGAGTCTCCATCATGACGATCACCAGACGATCCTGTACGGAAACGTTTTGCTCTTTCAGTATCATTATTTGAAATAAGTTCTTTGCTTTTTGTTTTTGTTTTTTAATTAAAATTATTATATATACTTAGGTATTATTTGCATTTTGGTTTTTTTGTTTTGTCTTGTTTTTGCCTCAGTTTTATCCAAACCCATCATTACTACCTTGAATACAGCAATTTTCAGCTTGGCATTTCCCCCCACCCTGCTACCCACCTTCTAAGTTAAGGGTAGACATTACACACAATTGCTCAACTGAAAACTCTGTGTTGTGATATAATTCTCACAGGGTACACTTTACTCATTTGAAGTGTCTGATCTAACCATTCTGATTATGTTAACAAAGTTGCTCAACATCACCACAATCAATTTTGGAATATTTTCATTGCATAAAAAAATTCCACAACCATTGGTAGTCACCCCCACTTCCCATCCCTGCCCCAGCCCTCTCACCAGGCTGGGCCCCTGGAAATCACTTCTTCGCTTTGTCTCTACACATTGCCTATTCGGACACACATTAAATAGGACAGTGGACAGACAGATTTTTAGAAATACGTTTCTTCTTTCTCAGATTCGCTCATCCTCTGCCTGTATTTTATTGACCTAGACGATGTACCAAAATATAGATAAGAAAAAGATTCTATGATGACAACATATGACTCAAACTTCAGATGGACCCTAAATCGGTGAATTTTGTGCAGGGACTAATTTAGTATGAAAGTGGCTGACATCTGGTCTGCTTGCTCACCCTGTGGGCTTGGGAAAAGGACCGGCGGAAGTCAGCATCCGAGGAGTTCGTATATTTGCAAAGAAGAGCTTCCCCCACCCTCCACCACCTTCTGAGACCAAGCCTAGATTTTCTAGTTGTTTCTGTCCAGTTCTGCCCATTAAAGGAACCAGAACTGCACACACCTATCGAGACACCATGTGGGCCCAAATGAGGGTGAATGAGTTGTTTCATTTGTACATAACCAGATACTCTTTTCCTGACCAAGCTATTGTTTTATTTCTGGGTAAGTTTTATTATTATTTTTTGAAATTATGTCCTCTAGAACAGACAAACAAACAGTTTGCTCCAGAAGAAACTGATGTATCTCATGAGAGAGAGTCTTGGATTTTAAGAGTAACACTCATTGATTTCATCTTATTTGAAAAGCCTTGAGTTGATACAATAATGTAAAATATCCACAAAGCCCATATTTAGCATTTTCTTATATTTGTCAACATGATATATTCTCATAAATCCAGTTGTAGGGTGAAAACAATGCTATACTGAGATTGTGCTGAGGAGGGAAAAATATTTCTTGCTTATTGCTCTCATTTAATTAATAATGTCTGCGTTCGTCGGAATTTGAAGAGTCAGGTAGCTGACTGTCCTCTGTTTATGCGGCGACACCAAGAGGCTGGGAAGTTATCCAGCAATGTCCCATTCCGCAATTTTGCTGGCCCCGAAAGCAGAGTGCCTCGATTGCAAATCTCGTTGAAACCTCCTCCCTGGGCCTGAGTGAAGGAGACTTGAGTTCTGTGTCACTCACTGCGGCTGAGCCGGGAGGCGCCAAGGGAGACACAGGCCATGTCAACCCACAGCGAAGGCATCACAGTTCTGTGACACAGCACGATCGGCCAGACCTCGCAACATGAGCTGTAACCTTAAAGTGCCTTTGCTCCTTTGGCAGACCCTGGGATGCTGATTTTCACAGTACCCCACTAGCAGTTGGCAACGCCTTTCTTCATCCTTTCTCAGTGTCTGATAGGCTGAGAGCAAGAACTGTAACAAGGTCGCTGCTCTCACTCTGAGAAACAAAGAGGCAGCAAAGAGCAGTCCAGAGGCACATCTGAAATGCTGACTGTCTGCTTCCGCGGGAAGCACAGCAGACGGCTGGGAGGCCCCGTGGGCTGTGGATTCGGACGGGTGGGAATGAGCGAGGGGCCCTTCAGACAGCCAGGCGCAAGTCACGCCATGCAGGCTGCGGGATCCGAGGAAGTGCTACCCACAACACAGGATGGCAGTGGAGAAATACTGGCAAGTCTTTCTTTTGAATATGTCAATATAAAAAAGGAATGAAATTGGTATTTTAAAGCTAAAATGAGCAAATGTCCTCATGGCAAGGGGCAGGTGGTGGTGGTGCACATGCCTGCAATCCCAGCACTCTGTGAGGCTGAGGCAGGAAGACTACAAGTTCAAGCCCAGCCCAGGCAACTTGGTGACTGAGCAGGACCTTCCTCAAAATAAAGAATAAAAAAGGTCTGGGGATGTAGCTCAGTATGAGGGTCCTGGGTTCGATCCTCAGAACTGCATTTTAAAAACTTAAAAAGCATGTATTATTTATGGTTGTTCAGATCCTCTTGCTGGTATCTTTGAAGCTTTGGGAGAAAAGAAACAGGTCTGGTGGTAGCTCCTGCCTGCCTTGTGGGTGCGGTTCGCTGCCTTATGTCTTAAGAGTGAGTGAGTGTGTGTGCACACAGGAGTGCAAAGAGGGCAGCTGAGGACAGCATGGAGCAGTCAGGAGAGGGGAATATAGAGCCTCTCCCTGTCTGTCTGTCTCTCTGTCTGTCTCGCTTTCCACCCCACTCTCACTCCAAGGATCTTGGTGCCTCAGTGGGAACACAGGTCATAGGACGCTGGGATGAAGGTGGCATCTAGAAGGGACAGATCCACCAGGGCATATTCACATCGGGCAGCCTGATGGCCGCCGTTCCTTCAGCCTTCTTTGGGAGGCAGTGGAGTATTGATCTATTAATTATCAACAAATTGACCATGTACTTGGGCGGCTAGAGTTGGGTTTTCTCTGGAGTAAACCAGCACCCTCCCCTCCTCTCTTGGGACTTCTCCTGGTTGTGACAGGCAGCCTCTCCTGGGGCCGAGACTGGAGAGATCTGTCCTTCAGAGGTGCCAGGTGCCTGCCCTGGCTCACGGGAGCCTGTCCAGGCACCAAGCTGGGCATGCAGGACTCCAGGGGGGATTTGCAATTTTAATTGTTCTTTGTACTATCTCTGAATCTTTAGTAAGACCTTATTAAACATTTCCACCTGGCTCACTGGTGGTTTGGGACAAGAAGGTAAGGCCGGGTCTGTTCTTAGGGCACAGTTAGGTGGGGGAGAAAAGCAGTGTCCCCCAGCCTGAGTCCAGTTTCAGGTAGCAATGGCTGAGCCAGGAGAAGAGCTCGCTCCAGTCTCCAGCAACGTAGGAGGCAGGTGGCAGGGCCAGAACCAAGGGCCAGAGTGATTTGCTTCTGACCATGCTGAAGATGTGGGCTCCAGAAGTGCTGAGAAATATCAGGGCTCTTTTAGATGGAGGTGGGCAGATGTCAGAACACACTGGGTAGAAAAGGGATGGAAAACCTGGCTTTTAAATCAAACGTGGGTGACTCCTTGCCTGGAGGGGGACAGATTAAGAACTAAAATAAATATTCCAGGAAAGTGGACTAAAGGAGTTACCTGAGCTGGGAGAAGGTGGTGAGGCAAAGGATTATGGGAAGGGTAAGTGTGAGGCCCTGTTTTAGGAAAGCAGAGAATGAAGATAAACAGCATTCTAACCTCTGCTTGGAGAAGTCTCAAGGCGGGTTCGGAGCCAGGTCAGGGACATGATTTGGCAGCTGTACAGACAGCCGCACCCCTCCCTACGCATCATGCCCCATGATCCTTACATTAGAAAACTTTAATTTGGGCAGGAACAGAATTGCTCTCAGTGATCAGAGCTCTCCTGGGCACATCTGATCAGCCACGCTGTGCGTCATGGCTCAGTGGCCGTGAGTCTCTGCTGTGTAGACGCACACAGTTCCATGGTCTCCCTTCCTTACAGTTCTTATTACGGTGCGTATGCTACCTTACAAGGTCCGGCCTGGCCCCTGTCTCTGCAGAAATCCTCAGAGTTTGCGAGTACTTAGAAAGACGTCTGAGGTGTTGGTATTCATTTCCCATGCTGGGGTAACAAAGTAGGTGTCTTAAAACAGCGCACATTTATTTTCTCACCTTCTGGAGGCCGAAGACCAAAGCCACCATATCAGCACAGTTGTCTTCTTCTGGAGACCCTGAGGGCGCCTTGCTTTACTCTTCCCTCCTAGTCCTGGAGTCTCGCCCTTGTCTTGTGGGCGCACGCTGTGATCTGTATGTGTCCCCGAAGTATATGTGTTAGAAACCCAGATTCCTGTTTGGAGCTGGGGCCTTTGGGGAGGTAACCGGGGTTAGAGGAGGTTGTGAAGGCTTCGTGGTGACGTCACTGGCTTTCTGAAGAAGAGCAAGAGGCCCACACTAGTCACTCGCTCTGTCTCAACACGCAATCCCCTCTGCCTTGCTGTGCCCCGGAGGCCCTCGCCAGATACCTGGTAGACAACACCATGCTCTTCGGCCTCCAGGCCCCCAGAACCGTGGACCAAACAAACTTCTCCTCTTTATGAATTACCCAGTCCGCGGCATTCTGCTGTAGGACAGAGAAGGGCGAGACAGGCCATCACTGATCCGTCTCTGTCATCACGTGGTGGTCTCTTCTGGGTGTCTGAGGCGCTTCTGTTATTGCAAAGTCAGCGGTCCTACTGCGCTACAGGCTCACCCATTGCCAGTGTGACTTCACCGTCATGTAGCACTATCTGCAAGGACCCTGTTTCCAAATAAGCTCACATCTGCGGATCCAGGGAAGACAGGAGCTGGAGGCAGGAAGGGACACTGTTCAGCTGAGCCTCGTCCACCTGAACTGGTTTTCCCGGTGCCTGCCTGGCCGCTGACCTCCTCCACCCTGCAGAGGGTCCTCTGCCGGACGGGCGCTTTCTCTCAGGTCACGGAGGCCACACAAGCCTGAGCCACCCGCGAGGCCCCGGACGGACGCAGCGGTGCCACCTCCTTCCCACAGAGCGTGACCCTACAAACAGCGGCCGCCGCCGCTCCCCAGGGTGCGCGTCCACCGTGGAAATTTGAGGGAGACTGCGCTTTGCTGCATTTCGATGGTTCCAGCCCCTCCCCCGGCCCTGGGTGGTGAGAGGCGTCCTGGCCAGGGAGGCTTCGGGGCAGGCTGGAGGTGCTCACCGTCCGCCCAACCGCTCTGTCTCCTTTGGCAGACCTGGCTCCTCTTCGCCTTTAGCATGAGTTCTAGGACGCCTCACAGGACTGTGTCTTGCCTGCTTCCAAACATGCTCTGAGAAGTCTGACTCAGACGCTGTGCAGGACGGAGATGGAAGGCGCTATCCCTGTGCATGTGCGCCCTGAGCTGCCCTGGAGCCCGCGAGCCGAGCTCGGCCCACCAGCGGCATCAGACACCCAAGGCAAGCCGGCCTGGGCTAGCCGGGGCCCGCAGCGCCGCCTCTCCTCCAGACGCTGGCTGGGATGGTTCGCAGGGCTCGGCAAGACACACCACTGCGTTCGCCAGGACGTTGTGGAAGAAGAGTCGGATGGTCGGATCTTCTAAGAGATGCAAGAGGCAAATGTGGAGAAGGCGCGTGGCCGCCCGCCCTCCCCGGCTCACTGTCCCCAGCGCCGGCATGTCTCCAGCAGTCCGATGCTCAACGGGCCTACTGTTTGGAGCTTTTTCCAGGTCTCATGCCAGGGACATAATTGGTCAGTCACTGGCCATTGCTGACAGACTGTACTCCAGCCCTTCTCCCTCCTCTTGCCGCAGCTTGGCTTTTCTGGCGGGCAGTCCATATCCTGAAGCCATCTAGGTCGCTTCTTTGCCTCTCCCGAGAAATTTCAGCACACCAAAGGGCACTTCCCAGAGAATTCCAGGAGCGCCATGCTGGGAATCGTGTTCAAAAACCCAGTGTGACCATGTGCCACACGATGGACCGCATATCCAAGGGTGGTCCACAAGATTACAGCTGTGCCGCTCGTTCCTGCCACCCCCAATGTGTGTTTTAAGTATGTGTTATTATAAGGAGTCGAAAAGTTAAAAAGAAAACGTAAAGGTTAGTAAAATAAAAAAGCCACAGCAAGCTAAACTTAGTTTACCATTAAAGAAAGAAGTCGTTTATGAAGTTAGCGCAGCCTAAGTGTAGTGTTTACAAAGTCCACAGCTACACCAGCCACATCCTGGGCTTCGCGCTCCCTGCCTGCTCACTCACTCGCTCCGAGCAGCTTCCAGTGTACTTCATTTATCTTTTATACCACACTTTATACCACACTTTTTAGTATCTTTTATGCCACATTTCTACTGTACCTTTTCTAGGTTTAGGTATGTTTAGATGCACAAACTCTTGCCTTTGTGTTACAATCAGCCACACTAATCACACAGTAACACAATGTACAGGCTTATAGCCAGGAGCAGTGGGCAAGGCCACACAGCCTGCGCCTGTGGAAGGTATGTGTGTTGAAGCTGTGTGTAAAGAGCAATCTACGATACGCACGCAATGGTGAAAGAGCCTAACGACACATTTCTCAGAATACATCCCCATCTAGATGGAGAACTCAGAGCTGTATTCCTTTTTATTATACCTCAGCACTCGTTTGCATTTTCTCATGTAGTCAGCTACTCTTTTATCATCTCTTGTCGGGCTTTACAGTAGCCAGAGCATCACTTAACTTCTCTCAGCCTCAGTTTCACCATCTGCAAAATGGGGATAACAGTGAGAGCTACCTCATGGGCCCTGGTGGGAACTGAGAGTTAACTCATTCAGAGCTGACAGGCCCAACATAGGGGACAGTTTTTGCTAAAGGCAGCTTTACTCTGCATCAGGCTTTGAGGGCTTCACCCATATTCATTCATTTGCTCCTCACAAGAACTCTGCCAGATGAGTTGCCATTAGCCCCATTTTACAGATGGGAAAGTTGAGACACCGAGAAGTTAAAGAACTGCCTGGCATCATGCACTTTGCCAGCAATGAGGCCAAAGTTTACACACAAAATGGACTCGTTTGCCTCCACATTGCATGTGCCCAGTACACACTGTGTGCGTGAGCACATTTGGAGGAGTGTGCTGAGTGTTCTCCCTGGAGCAGCTGTGAAAAGGTGATCAACATATTCAAGTTTTCTCTCACGTTTAATCAGATCTTTGCGTGGTAAGACCCAGCTGCTTTTTGCAAAGATGAGACTCCACTGTCCAGAGGAAATTTGGGAGGAAGAAGACTGACTTTACACTGCTTTGAATTATGAAGCGTGAAAGGACGCAGTCTGGCTGGTGTCTTTCTCCGATGCTCAAAACCAAACCGTCCTGGGCGATTCCAGCGTGGGAAGGTCAAGGCCACCTCCATCCCCCGGATTCCCGACCCTGCCAGCACGGTGCTCCAGCTTCCCTCCTCAGTCATCTCTGGCCAGACTCTGCACCTCCCCATCAATCACTTACCCTGCCGATAATGATGTCCCCAAAATCCCCTCTGCACATTTGTCGTTTCAATTGATTTAATTGCCCTGTTTACTCTCTCTCACCTTCTTTAACTTGAAAAGGCTGTGAAAGCCTATCCCTTCCACCCTCCTCTAGGGATCTCACTGTTAACAAAACAGAAATAATGTTTCCCACTTACTGGTGACATGTGCTGAGCTCTGTGCTAAATGTCTTCTGCACTTTCTGTGAAATGATCAAAATGTTTCTGGGAGGTGGCGATGGTGGGCCGCCCTAGCTGAGGAAGGAAGCTGAGATCTACCCTCGAAAGTCCGTCCAGGCTGCACGGGTGGGGAGCCCGATCCACAGTTCTGCCCTGCTCTGTGTCACTCCCCAGTTTCTTTCTCTTCCGTGTCACTACTCCGCCACTCGGGGTTAACACCCCAGAGTCAATTTTCCTACATGTCCTGGATCTGGGAATCCTTCACAAAGGGACATTTCTAGGATAGTTAGTACTTTTCTGCCCTAAAGCTTCACTTTTCATGTTATAGTCAATTTTGCTTTCTGGATGATTCAAGACCAGGACAGCGGGGCTTTTTGGTTTCCAGAACACAGTAGGGAGAGAAATGTTCAAGAATATTTAAACCTTCTTCCTCATTGACCAATAATCAGCCATCAAGCATTAGAGACTGTACAGATAAACAACGGATAGAGTTTATATCAATCCCCCAGAGCCCTCGGACCTCTTACATGACTGAAAATGTGAAATTACCTGCTTAGTTTGAGAGACTATAATTAACGCTGTGGATTCTTTTTCTTCTTTCCTTTCTGCCTTGTTTTTTTCTTTCTGTTATTGTTGCTGATGTTGATGATGCTCGCGTTTGGGGGATCATGAACTGATGAGACAGTGGTACTACCTGGCACTGTGCACACACATTTAGTTACACACACCTTTGTGAATAGTACTAAGGCTTCCCAACCCCCTTGCCCAAGTGCCTGTAAACACGATCCACACTGAACCAGCGGTTTTAAAAGGAGGCGCTCCCAAGCAATTGATGGTCAGCCTTAGGCCTGACAGTGGGTACGGCGTGAGTCAGGCTTTAAGGTCCTGCTCGCCCCTCCCAAAAGCATCACCAGGCCAGTCACCCCCAGTCTGGGCTCCAGAAGGTACAAGCCATCAAGCAAAGACAACCTGCCACTTTGTTCTGGGCAGATGGAGTGTCAAGCCCGGGGACACTCTGCAGGGTGGTTTGCAGTGTTTGGAGCTCATCCCTTTCTCCTCCTATTGATGCAATTAGTCATCACCCCAGTGATGTCCCCAAGGGAAGGTAAACATTCCCATCACCAGGATGAGGCAGCAGAGCTGAGAGGATGAGAATGGACTGCACACTGGCGGGCAGATATGTTTGAAGAACTTCGGCGCGCGCTGGAGCCCAGACCGCAGTGGTGGTGTCACAGCTGGGGGTGGGGAGTGGGGCACTATGACTTGCTGGTCTGTTGCAACCGAGCATACCAGGACCTGGGGAGGGCTGCGCACCGAGGAACTAACCAGGCGTCCTTCCTTTCTCTTCTCCCAGACGGGCACATCTGTAAACGCGGTATCACAATGGGTAGAGAAGCTCAAACAAAGCAACTTGCATTGTTGCATTTCTACCGCAAATAATCTGTTCTTTACTCAGTGCATCTATTTCATAGAATTGCGATTTGGGCAGCAAGAGACATCAAAAATTAAGTTTGGAGCAAGATGTCACTGTGCCTCACAGGGTGTCAGCCTACCGCATCCTGAGAGCAGGGCTGGGGGTGGAAGCCCAGTGTCCCGCCCTCACAGTTCAGAGGAAATGTGGCTGCTTGGCCCCAGGATGTACCCGCATGACTTGCAAAGGCCTCCTTCCTTCTCCTCCCCAGATCTCCCCCAGACACCAGCCCTAGGAACATACCTGCCAACAGCAGGAATTCACTGGGTGAGGATAATGTGTCCCCCTGTATAGATCATCTTGGATTTTCCCCATCGGAGCAACCATGAAATTGTTTTTCTGAACCAGTCTTCAGGCTGCTCCAGGACAAAACCAGGCGGGACATTTAATCCCTGTCCGTCAAAGCTGTACTGTACGGTTGTAAGCCCCACTGTGAAGGTTGGAGGTTTGACTGTCACCCCAGGCAAACAGAGACGCTGTCCTCTGCTAAGTCAGGAGCCAGGGAGGCTGGAGTCAAGGGGGAGATCTCCAGAGAGAAAGGAGGGTGGGAAACAACCCCCACCTCAGCCCTGGCAAATACTAAAATAACTCTGACTTTCGTTTTCTTATCATGTCATCAAATTAGGGCTTTGCGCTCAGTTGATCTGGAAATGACTTTTTAAAAGTCGTAGGACAGCTTTGCATGCTGCCTTATGTCTTCTTAAATTATTATGAGACATCCCTACAGCATAAGGTAGAAGAGGAACACAGCAGTTTCTCACCTTTCACCGGCAAGCTTTTGCCTTGGAGTTCCGCGGAGAGCGCATCCCGACCCTAATCACAGCCGTCTCTCCACAGCAGCAGGGATTGCAAAGCCCCGTGTGTTTCAAGCCAATACTTGAATTAGTTGAATACAGTAGCGGGCCGGGACTGTGCCCAGGGGTAGAGTAACACACTTGCCAGGCATACTCCAGGCCCTGCGTCTCAGTGCCAGCACCGGAGGAAAAACACAATTACTTTAATAAATCATTTAACTCACGTTGAGGAAAGTGAATCAGAATCCATAAATATGATAGAATAAATCAAAGCTGATGATCCAATAAGGTCCATTATACTTGGTTAGTAAACTTAAAAGTGTATGTCAGAGATCCAACATTTTTTATATTTATGTCTTAAGTGATTCATAATGAATTTGTTTAAAGTACGAGAATCATCATAAAATGCACCACATGTGCACATAAGGGAGAAGCGTGTGGTGCTGTCGCCACAGACAGAGGTCTGGAAGATGATGGAGTGAGCCATCTGGGGAGGGGAGCTGATTCCCAAGTGGAAGGACAGAGAATCTAGCCAGGCTGGTAAAGGTATCACCTGAATCTAGCAGACAAGAGCACCACTGAACATTCCAGAGCAGAGAAGTATTGTGGCTGTTTTATGAAGCGGGTTTTATGAAAATGATAGTAGTAGCTGTATTACTTTCCTGAGCCTTCCATAAGGCGGGAATAATCCAGCAAAAGGAAGTAGAGAAATTACCATCGGAGCACATGAAATCCCAGAGCCTGATAGTGGAGGGTAGAGGGTAGGACTTCGGAGGACAGCCCAGCTGCACATCAGAGAGGAACAGAGACAAAAAAGACAAGGAGACCTTCAGGAGACCAGCGGGCAGAGGCTAAGGGGTGGAGGGAAGGCACACAGAGGTCCGTGAGTGAGTCACGCGATTTAGGCCTATTGTCAAATAAAAATGTATATTCCCAGACATGGCCTTTGAGTACCACCTCGCTATCCACACAGCACATCTCAAAGTAGAATTGCTTCAGAAATAATGTGGACCATAAGGTTAATATTTCTCATAAAAATAAATTCCTCCAGAAATACACCTATATTCAATCCTCAGAGATTTTAATATTAAATGTTCACGTTTTTTGATGAAGAGAACATTTTTGTCAACTACCAGGTAACAATGGTAACACGTCACAAGTAAAAGGTGCAAAAAATTAGAAAATGGTTCTCAAAAAACCATTTTCTATATCCTAGCTTACCTCTACACACCTCCCAAGAGTATGATGAAATTATATTGTAATATTTGCATATTAGCTACACACATCCTCCCATATACGTTTTACTTATTTGTTTGTTTGTTTATCTATTTGTTTGTTTGTCTATTGGTGCTGGGGATCGAACTCAGGGACTTGTGCTTACTAAGCAAGCACTGTACCACTTGAGCTATATCCCCAACCGCTCCCATATACTTTAAATCATCTCTAGATGACCTATAATACCAAATACAATGTAAATGCTGTGGAAATAATTGTTCCACAGTATTGTTTAGGAAACAATGGCAAGAAAAATAAAATACATTTATGTTTAGTATGGGCACATTTGTCACAGGACTGAGAATATCTTTGACGCTTGATTGGTTGATCCGTGGAAACAGAGCCCACGGACTCAGGTCCAGCTGTATAGAGAGATCTTTATGGGGATCGTACAGGTTGATTTTCTCATCTTGCACTGGGGGGAAGTCAGAGTTTTATCTGGTTTTCAAATAAATTCCCTGTTGAAATATAGCCTAATGTTCAGAAATGGCACAAACCACAGGAGCACACACAGGTAAATCTCCACGAAGTGAGCAGTGTCAGCCACCTCCCACACTGAGAAACAGCCGTCCTGGACGCGGGAATCCCACTTGTACGCAGCCTGATCGTCGTCTTCCTTCCTCTGCAAATGCAGCCCCTCTTCTGAATTCTACCCACGCAGTTTAGTTTTCACTGCTTTTGAAATTTCTATAAATACAACCACACAAGACGAACCTGGTCATGTCTAGCCCCAGCCGCTCAAAGCTATGTTTAGAAGCAGGGTAGATGCTGAGTTCAACAGTGGTTCATTCATTTTCATTGCTGTATTTTATCCCATTATATGATTACACAATATGAATATACAAAACTTATCGGTTCCTCTGATGAACATTTCAATCCCTTTCACTGGCGCTATTATGAATAGTGCTGCTATAAAAATGTCTGCTTATGAATTTTGGTGCTCAGTTCTTTGGCGAACAGGCCTAAATGTTTACATTTACTTATGAATGTTTCCTAATTTTAACTGTTATTTAACAAAATAGCTCAGGTATAAAGAGCAAAGTGGGTTTCCCTTTCGGTGCAGAAAACTAATTAATTTATAAGCAGGCAAAAAGAATTTGGCCAGAATTTTCATGACGGACAGTTTGTCTGTGAAAGGAAATGTGGAAATATTAGAACAAGACAACAAAGGCTGACTTTTTTAAAACTGTCATAAGAAAGGCTTTTGGGGGAAAAAGGTGATAAGGAGCCAAGTTAGGCGGCCTTAAAAGCAGCTCTGAAGACTCTGAAGGACAGAAGGAGCTCTGTTTCATTTGGAGAAAGCAGAAGCAGTCTACATTTGTCCTGACTGCCCAGTCTCAGCAGGAAAAGGAGAAAACAAAAGCAGAGAGACAAGTGTAACTCCATATGCTCCGTGACTTTTCCAAAGTGCTCCTCGTTGCTCTTTTAAAGCTTCATTATAATAAAATAAGTCATTTTGCTTTCTCACAAGGGAGTCATATAGTTCCTTTAATTAAGGAGAAGTAGAACTGTTATTCCGCTCAAAACCTGGCTGAGGCTACTTTGCAGCAGGAGAAATATATTTTCATATACTGTGGGGAACACACATGTGGCCCTCCTGCTCCGCAGACCCCATCCGTTCTCTGTTGACCCCCTGCCCGGCAGCACCCCACTCATATGGGCCGCCGTGCACATGGAGGCTGAACCCGCCTCAGCCACAGCAGGGCTACATGTGTGTCTCCTCAGGCCTTGTTGCCTCGGGAGAGTGCATTCACAGCAGGGGAAGAGAAATCTGCACTGATCCCTCTCTCTGTGGCATCCCATTTGGTTCCCAGGGAGTGAATCATGAGAAGCGTCCACTTGGAGATCCAACTCCGAATCTGGCCGCTGGCCCCATGTGTGGCCTTCAGCAAACAGGCCAGATGAGGCCATGGTCCCTCTTCTCCAAAACACAGTCAGTCTCAGATGAATATAACCGTCCCTCCCACTTTAAGAATTGCATCATTCTGTGTTTTTGCTCCAACATTAACTTCAACTAAATTCCTCTTGTACCATTATTGCATCTCTCCATTACACAATGGAGACGCTATTAAGATTATCTCGTAAATGAATACCGACCATTTTCCAGGCACCCTCCCCCATCGTCCTGCCACGCACTTTTCAGCCAGCTCTCCCTCTCCACAAGAACTCTCTGTTCCATCCAACAGAAGAATGATCGCTCCTCAGTAACAGGAGTGAGGGATCCTTGAGGAAAACGCAAGTGTTGCAACACACAAGCCCAGTGCGCCGTTCTGTCCACGGCTCCAGAGCCAGAACGCTCGGGGTCCCGGCAGGCTCTACACTCGGACCGGCTGTGTGACCACCCACACCGCTGTGCTCCCGAGTTCCCACACCTGCAAAATGAGGGTGGCGAAAACGGTAATCATCTTGGGGGGGGCTATCGTGAGGATTAAATCAATTCATATTTCTCAGGTTCTTAGGACAGTGCCTACAGCAGACTAGAGAGAATAAGATGTTGCATAGACATTAGACATTAAGTAGTTTATAGAAGTAAAAGACCTAACTCCATATGTATATATATTCTTTATTCGTTTTTGCTGTTGTGAGCAAAAAGAACACATTAAACCACAGTATAAGGAAATAGTTGAAGTGCCATATTCTGTCAGTCCCCTAACTGTTCATGAATCTAAGCATTTGCAGCTATGGAATTAATGGCTTGGCGTTTGCAATACATGACAAAATCATTACAGCTTCAATGCAAATCCAACAGAAAACAACAAGCTGAGTAAATATTTAAAGATGCTTAATTGTGTTAAATTAATTAAATTAATTATTTCGTTTGTTGGCTGTTGCTCTGTAATGATTGTTTTATGTGTCCAGGAAATGAATGGTGCCTGCACTGCCCCTTTCAAAAGTGCTCCAATAATGTTGTCTGGAAAGTCGTGTTATTGTTTTGTCCAAATATAGAGGCTTGGGGATGGGAGGGAACATAAACAGACTTGCTGCCGTGTACGCTAGTAAGCTAGATGCCAGCCGTGAATTCGGCGAGGCAGGCGGGTCTGCCTGACGGGTGAAAGTCGGTACCAAGTCTCTGCTCACCAGCTCACAGGGGATGCTCCAGTCTTAGAGCTGTTGACACTCTCGTATATCGCAACGGTCGGTGGAAATTCTGGGGGCCTTTATTGCCTACACTGCTGATCGTTTGAGAGATTAGTTTCTGAGCTCGGTAGATTTGAGCTGGAGGAGTTGACAAGTGTCATCAGTTTTATGTGGTACACATCTGACTGGGTGTTGGTCCGGTCTCAGTCCACCCTTCCCTGGTTCTTCTCAAGGCCAGAGGGAAAGTTCGTGGTGGTGTGTGTGATGGGTGGATGAATTACCCTTTGTTCTTGTTTGCTGTGGTTTTAATTTTTCATTCAGCCTAATAGGTGTGCTTTGGGAATACAGTACAGAGATGCCCTGAAATCGCTTTTAAATGTGGGCTTCTCTGGTTGATCGCTCATTGTGCCCATTAGCGGGATGTTGATGGGACACAGCTGTATTCATTCGGACTGTTGAAACCTTGGTTTTAAAAGAAGGAGTCTGTATTAGGAAAATGTTAAGAACAAGCATGTTAGTTCATGAAAGGAGATTACAAGTTAAAAACATGATGCCATTTTTCACCCAGCACCGTGTCCGAGTGCAGCTGACTGCAGGGAGGGGAGTCAGGAACGTCTGCAGAGGGGTGAAAATGGGATACTCTCCATGAACAGCAAAATCGACAGTATCTAACTGTTAAAGTACACATGACCTTGGAGCCACCAACTCTACTTTGAGAGATCTATGTAGAGATGCATGGGCACAAATGCAAAACACAAGTTCATGTTGTATTAGTGATAAAGGCAAGAATCCATCAATGGGGAGCCAGTTAAATGAATTATTCCAGACAGTGAAGCACAATTTACCGTTGTAATCTACGTTACTGTGTGTGTATAGCCTGACTCTTATTACAATACTTATCTTAGTTACTTTTCTCTCGTTGCTGAGACAAAATACTCGACACTCAAAGTGAGGGGAAGAAAGATTTATTTAGCTCACAGTTTGTAGAGGTTTCAGTCCACAATTGGCTGAATCCAAGGCAGGGTGGCCTGGCAGACAGGCAGAAGGCAGCAAGGCAGGCAAGAGACCAAAGAAAGAAGTAATCACCTTCTTCCTGTGCCTTATATCTTATCCAGACTACTAGGATTAGGGTGGTGCCAAACCAATCAGTGGATTGATTTAGTAATCACAAGCCCTTAATCCCAGCATCACACACTCTAGATCCAGCCACCTCCTCACACATGAGGCTTTGAGGGAACATCTAGACACAAGCCATAACGATACTTCAAGAAACATAAGGTGGTGTCTTCCAGTGCAAACTGAAGGCTGCAGGTCAGATGTAGAGTGTAAGAGAGACGGATGTAGGGCTGGAGTGGAGCTCAGTGGTAAAGTGCTTGCCTAGTGCCTAGCATGTGCAGGGTCCTGGGTCCCTTCCCCAGCACTGCACACACTCAAAGAGAGAGAGAAAAATTCACTTCTCATCTATACTCTATTGTTAATATCATCAGCATATACTACTTATTTTAAAAATATTTACAAAAAGTTATTAACAATATTAACAATAATTAACAAAAATTAAAATAATTAACAAAATATTTAACAAAATAATATATTTAATAATATATTTAATAAGTAATATATTTAATAAATAATATTTAACAAATAATTAACAAAAATATTAACGATAAAGAGCCTGAGTCCTGTGGGTGGGAACTGGGTTGCTCCCTTTCAAGCACGTCCTTAGAGAAGAACATAAAAATCAATCTATCTGTCATGGTAAGAGGCAGGGCGTGGCATCCCGCAGGTGCCCAGGTTCCAAACAGACCTGTAGGCAACTGGGATTGGAGGGAAGGCAGACCAGGTCTCTCCTCTCTGCCGCCCCTTGGGCCAGCTCTGTCCTTTTTCTTCGGTAGCTGCCAAAGAGGACAGGGCGTTCATTTTGCCTTCCTTTCTCTGTGCCGCTGGTGGTGTCTTCTGCAGTGTGGCACTGAGAGGGGACAAGAGAAAAGCTGTGGGAAGCAAAGTGGAGCTCTATCTTTCCCCCTTTCAGTTTCAGCAGTGTGAGGAAGGATCAGAAACTAGAGATAGAATCACGCTATAAAAGTCCTCACCTGTCTGCTGCCCAGGAGAAAGGGGACAATGGCAAAAGTTTTCTATCAAGCTGAATTTATTCCATTTTAAATCCTGAGATTCTCTCTCCTCTTTTGAGTGTGTGTTACAATGTCTTTTATTTTTTAATAATGGTGATGGCAATTCTAAGTGACTTGTTTTGTGATTTGCTGGTTTTTAATGCTTCAATTTCTTTTGAGACAGGCTCTCGCTATGTAGTTCAGGTCAGCCTTGAACTTACTATGTAGCCCAGGCTGGCCTCTAACTCACAGCAATCCTCCTGCCTCAGCCTCCCAAGTGCTGGGATTACAGACACACATCACCACTTCGGGCGAATGCCTCAATTTAGCATGCAGTGAATCCCTGATTTATGATCAGGTCCCATTCTGGGAGAACACTGGTAAGTTGAATTTGTTGGCAGTCCAACAGAGTGAATCTTATTCAGCACACCTGTGAAAGTCTGCAACCCAAATGTTCGTAACTCAGGGACTTACTGTATAAGATATTGGCAACTATTTTAACTTTCTACCACTATGACAAAAATACCTGAGATAATCAACCTACAGAGAGCAAAGGTTTATTTGGCTCACAGTTTCAGAGATTTCATTCCACGCTGAGTTGGGCCTCTTGCTTCGGACCTGTGGTGAGAACAAGAGTCATCCAGGTGGTACATAATGGAAAAAGCTGCTCACCTCATGGCAGCCAGAATGCAGAGAGAGAGAGACAAGAAGGGGCCAGGACTCCAGCATCCCTCCAAGGCCACGCCCCCAATCACCTAACTTCCTCCCATCGGGGCCCACCTCCTGAAGGTTCTGCCTCCTCCTCCTAGTGTCACGGGCTGGTCACTGATCCAAACCACAGCAATCACCCTGTAAGTGGGTCCTCCCAGTAGTCAATTTTCAAATTGCATTTTCTCACCATACCTGAAGCCTAGAAAGCCTTATCTAGTCTAAGTCTGGAATGAGGCACATGAGGAAACTCAGCCAGGAGGCCGAGACTCTCAGGTCGCTGGATGGTGATGCCAGGCTTCCTCCACACACCTGTGTTGGCAGGTGATCCTCTGATCCCAAAATCACCCCCAGGACAGGAGTTGTTGCAGGAATGTCAGACCTATGAGGGAACACACCCTCCTCCCTTCTAAGGGTGGCCTGAGTGGAGATTGTGTCCTCCTCTGCTTGGGGTTAGCACTCCAGCTAAACTTGACCAGGGATTCGCAAACAGAATGAAGAGCTGGAATTACATATTGATTGGGGCTTTGAGGGCTGGAGAGATCCTCTCTCCCTTTCAGAGCAATTTTTATGAAAACATTTGTTTTGTGGAAACTTCACTTTTGTTTGGGATGGGATTGTATTTACCTCACAGAAGTTTAGAGACCAGGAGTCACCCTGTCATGGCCATTCCTCAGCCAGCTACATCCAGTGCCTGCTTCCAAGTTGCAAAGATCAGGTGAGGAAAATATAGGCCCTGCCACCCCAGAGACCTAGCAGCTGTCCAGTGCCTGTCACCACCGAATTCTGAGAGATGTACTCACAGGCGCCAGCTGTCCCAGCCAACCTGCTGTGCCGAGCTAATTCCCCTGTAGCCCAGGGAATAAGGTCATGACATGCACCAAAAATTGCACTGTCTTGGACCTGGGGATAGAACACAAGGCCTTTGCACTGAGCTACATCCCCAATCCTTTTTCATTTTTTACTTTGAGACGGGGTCTTGCTAAATTGCCAAGTTTTGCTTAAACTTATTCTGATCTCATACCTCAGCCTCACAGAGTGCTGGGATTACAGGTGTGTACCACCTCATCTAGCTCAAAAAATGTTTTTTGATAAGCACCTGGGGAAAGTTAGGGGGACATTATAGTGCAGGAACCTAAGCACTAAGTGGAAAAATGTCTAAGTTACAATAGCAGCTATTACTGTTGAAGACCACGGTGTTTCAGGAGTGTAGTGGAATCTAGTAGTCATTCAGTCCCTGATGATTCCCGGGGCCTCGTAAACTGTTCTTGGAAAGTTCCTAGGACCGGAAAGAATGTACCTGAGTCCCAAACACCACTCTCTCTTGTTCCTTCGTGCACACGCACGCACACGCACGCACGCACACACACACACACACACACTCATTTCCTCCATCCAGGATCTCCCCTCACTTTTTATCACTAGTCCAGCCCACAGATGCTACCCTCCCAGCAACATATGAGGAGAAAGGTGATGGCGGGCAAAGCGGAGGACACAGCCCTGAAACGGGCTCTCTTTGGATAGCAGCTTCCCCCGGGGCACATGCTGGTGACCCGGTTCACAGGCAGCAGTGGGGGGAGTGGTGGAGGGCAGCTGTGGATCGCGGTACCTGTGGTTGTCCACCACTTACCGACTTTCCAGGAGTGTGGCTATCGTCCGAACCAAGGAGTGAGGACGCTGTGTTTTAGTGGGAGCATCACCAAGGGCTACGCACTTTTCTGGGAAAGCACTGCACCACTGGCAATGACCCGGTGGCATCTGAGTCCTACACAGAGGCCTAGTCATCTCTGGCACTCAGCTGTGGCTCGAGTGTGCAGGAGTTAACCAGTTGATTGCTCACCTGAGATTTCCAGGGCAGTTGCCTTCTTTGCAAACATTTGCATACTGTAATATGCTATTTGATGATAGTTTACTTGCCTTTTACTTCTTGTTTACATGGCAGAGAATTTGTTGATATTTTTAAATTATATGTGTAAGTAGGTTATCCGTGAATTTTATTTGAGGACAGTAAGGGGCACTTTGTAATATCGGTGAGACAATGGGCCACTGACTCTGGAAGGTTAAGAGTCACTGATCCTTCTAAAGCACCCAGGGAAAAGCTCTCGGGTAGAACAACCCCAGTCTAAGTCAGAGTTGCTGGAAACGGATGCGGTTCTTCTGGGGTGTTTTCTTCAGCCAGAGGACTTCCTCATTCTGCCCATACCCTTGGTGAGCAGACTCTCTCCCTAAAAGGTGCTGGAAAACTCAGAGCAGGAGCGACCACCGCACTCCACATGCACCTACAGCTCCCCGTTCAGATGGGCACCATGTGCTCTATCTACAGACGCTGTGTTTATCCTCAGAACAACCCCAGAACCCGTGGAAAGCTTTAAGCCTGTCCATCTTTACAGTTGGAAAAGATGTCTGTACATGTCCCCTACCATCACGGGATCGTGGCAATGGTCTGTGGATCCTAGAAAGCCGGGTGCCTTAGAAAGTTGGCGTGACAGGTCTGAGATGACTGTCTTGGCCCCATCCAAAAGCCCCTGTCTTGTGGTGGCCAGAGTCCCCGCAAAGCTCTTTTACTCCAGTGGTAGGGCACGTGACGGGTGCCGAGACAGGAGAGCAGGGGAGCCGTCGTGTGTCCCTCCCACCAGAGGCCCAGGGCACCTGCATATGCCTGACACGAATCTCACTGCCCGCTGGCTTTGGAAAGCATGAGATTCCCCTGAATGAGAGGCCGGGCTGCAGTGGGGTCTGGCAGCTGTAGAGGAATAGAGCCTTTGTTCTAGTCACAGAGGCTGTGAGAATCGAAAACGCTCTGTGAGTGGGCC
This sequence comes from Hystrix cristata, assembly GCA_004026905.1. Classification (NCBI taxonomy): domain Eukaryota; kingdom Metazoa; phylum Chordata; class Mammalia; order Rodentia; family Hystricidae; genus Hystrix; species Hystrix cristata. The sequence goes on along the minus strand of PVJO010007071.1, from coordinate 36,054 downwards.
AGACAAGCTTGCTGTGTAAGCTGACACCCCATGGGCAGAGCGAGGACAGGCAATGAGAGGTGACCTCGCCTGGTGCCTGGCCAGTGCCAGCCTGCCAGGGCCCTGCAGATGCAGACCTTTAAATCAACATGCTTGTTCTCCAAGAGACGGCCGGAGCAGACAGGCCAGGCTTTAGATTCCACCCAGCCGGCCGACCAGCCGTCCTCGGGCCATCTGAAGGGCCTGTTTCACTTTCATGAGTGCAGCACCTCTAAATCCACTCTCAGAACAGAAGTTTGCACACGAGTACAAGATTAGGTCACTAATACCAGTTGCTTTTACATATATCATGGAGGGGATTCTTTTTCCAGCCTTATCGAGGAATAGCTGACAAACAGTGGTATGAATTTAATGTTTGGATGTGCTACATATTGGGAAATAATCACTACAGCACAGCAAATTGGAATGCTCATTACTCCACATTGCTATCATTTTCTTTTTCTTCCTTCCCTTCTTCCTTCCCTCCCTCCTTTCTTTCTTTCTTTCTTTCTTTCTTTCCTTCTTTCTTTCTTTCTTTCAACAGAGAGAGAGGCATTTTAGAAATACCCTCTTGGCCAGTTTCAAGTGTACAATGCAGCCTCATTAACTAAGCTCCCGCTGCTGTGCTTTGGGTCTTAGAATGTAATCAGCCTCACAACAGAACCTTCAGACCCTCGACCATCACCTCCCCACTCCCCCTCCCCTAGCCTCCAGCAACCACCGGTCTACTCTGCTTCTATGACTCGGACTATTTTAGGTTCCTCATAGAAGGGAGATCACTCAGTGCTTACCGTTCTTTGTCTGATTTCACTTAGCACAGTGTCCTCCAGGTTTGGGGAAAGGACAGTCTCACCCATGAATTTGTTGGAAAACCTGGATGTCCATATGCAGAAGAAAGAAATCGGACTCTTCTCTCATACCATATACAAAAATCAACTCAAAGTGAGTTTTTAAAGGCTAAACTTGGAGGATCGTTCGCACTATAAACTGGATTTTAGCAACATAATTGAGTGAGCACATTAAAGTTAGTGATTTTCCTATTTACAATAATATACCAATAATTGTTTCATAACTGGATCAAATTGCTACATGGATTTACCAATTCAGGCATAAAATGGGTAAGTAGGTTATCATTCTGACCAGTTCTGATCAACTATGTGGTGGTCTGATCCGTCGTTTTATGTTTGATCTTCAAAGAAATGATCCTGCTGTGTAGAAAATCATGACTCTTAGAGAGATAGAAACATATTTCCAGAAAAATATTTTTGAATATTCAGTTGCCTGTGGCCTAATACCTGCACACGGTTGTCCTTAGTGGAGATAGGTTGATAAACACTGAACAATGACTTCGTTGACCTGAAAGACCTCCCCTTTGTGGAATACCCACGCGTTCGTTGTGAGCGATCGTCTTTGGGGCTGCAGAAGAACATGGGATTTCCTGGAAGAGTGGTTTTCCCTAGGGAAGAACAGCTTTGTGTCCATATGTGGAATTCAGCGAATCCTACTCTCCAGTAATTTTCATTTTATTCGAGTCCTATTGCCAAAATGTTAACCCCGAAGGAGGCTTTTTATACAAGTAAGAGAAGGAGACGGTTGAGATTCAAACAGAAAGAAATTTAAAATTTCTTTGAACTTGAAAACATATCCATGAATATTGTTATGTAAATGTGCAGAACAAATTCTAGTGTTGCTTGTCACGTGCTACTGACTCGTGATTCTCCACCAGCAAGGCCAGTTCAGTCCTCTCACTTGGCCGACACGCGCTGACCAGTGGTCAGAGTGCACCCTTTTATGGCTGAGGTTTAATGTCGTCAAAGTGATGTCCACGGGTGCTGCTGGGGATCTGAGCTGCCAGGATTGAGACTTTGGCCCCCACCGGCTCAAACCCAGTACTCCCTGGGCTCAGACCCCTGGGGTCCTTCGCTGCCCCAGACGATGCCCCACCACCTTCAGCTCCCACCGCAGGAGCCATTCTCACGCTCCATTCACTCTGTACTCATCGCTTTACCTGCAACGAGTGCAGAATGTTTTCCTCCCCTTCTTTATCAATGGGCTGTCTCTCACCCTCCATGTCCCACAATGAGTGCCCCGATGAAGAAGGAAGAACATGTTCCACTCATACATCCAAGAAAAGCTACTCTCAACCTCCTGCAACGCGTCCTCTGTAGGCCTTAAGGTCTTGAAGAAGGAGCCACGCCTTCACCCTCTTCGGCAGTATCGTCACTCAGCCCAGAATCTGATGCAGATGCTAAGTAACTGTCTGAAAGATGTACGAATAAACAGACAGACACATGTTCAGATTTGGTAGAAGCAACAGTAAAATCTCTCAATAATTAGGCACACATATATCAACAATTATATATATAAATATATATTAGGCAAAATGTAATTACTGAGAAAATTTCCCAGTGTCCGCCCAAGCAGTCTTCCCAGTACTCTCAGTGATGAAAAAACACTGATGCCATGATCCTGCCCTGGATCACGGGATCTCGCCAGTTTCCTGCCTTCATGCTGCTGAGGTCCTCCTGCCTCCTCACCGTCCAGATGTGCCTCCTGGCTCACAGCACCCCTAACACCACAGTTCCGAATGAGTGCCCTGTGGAGCGTCCTCGACCCACTGCCAACTTGCTGTTCCCTCTCGGACTAACCCTTCCAGCCAGTGTCTCCCCGCTTCCTCCAGCACTTGGCACATTCCTGACACATTCTCCTTGAAGCCCAAGCTCTAGAGTCTAACCTCTAACATCTCCCAGTTGTACACAGTTTCTTATCCCTGAAGTTCCCTCTTTAGACCCGAAGAGAACCACCACCTCGACCTTCCTTAAAGCCCCCAGAATTGTCCTAGAAAACAGCCAGGGAAAGCTTCTGCCGAGGCTGAGAGGCTGCCTCTGTAAACAAGAAATATTCACAGCTCTCTATTGGCTGATCTCCTGTCCATTCCAGGAAGAGAGCCAAAGACATAAGCTACAAAGGTTTTTATGAAATTCTAGATATTGAGAATATTTTGTCCAAATTTAATTCATGAGGAAGATAGCCCAAGACACTAGATTTTGTACACTCTGTGCAACTCTGAGCAGTGGAACATACTGTGTTTTCGTATGTGTGTGTCCTCCTGGATAGTCCCCTGGTGAGGTGACCAGGGTGCACCCATCACTCTTGCCGGACCAGAGGAGGCACCTGATTCTGTGAGGACCTTCAGGGCAGCTGCGGTCTGAACACAGGACGGCAACACTGTGGCAGGAAGGTGTGTTGTACTGAGTCTCCTTGTGTGTGTTGTTGTTGCTGTGGTTGGTGAATGCTCGTCAGACATGGCCAACACTTCTGCTGATGGGAAGGCCTGCAGATGAGTTTTCCCACTGGGGAAGTCATCTTTCTGTGCACACTGGCTGTTGCAGACACTCGTCAAGGCATCGCCTGTCTCCTCCTGGTGTCGCCACTCAACTAGACACACTTGGTGTGAAGCCTGCCTTAGGTCTTCCAGTAGGGGCCTAAAAATAGAAGAAGAACAGTACAAAATATGAGAAGTGTTTATGTAAATAAAGCTAAACTAATCTGTCAGGCTCCAAATCTGCTTTTAAAATAACATGATAAGCTTGGTATGGTAGCTCATGCCTGTGGTCCCCACACTGGAGAAGCTGAGGCAGGAGAATCAGGAGTTCAAGGTCAGCCTGGGCTACATATCAAAACCATGTCTTTAAAAACTCAAGAACATTAATAATTTCTTGGTGTTTTACTTTATGATAGCTTTGTTTAAATATTAAATACTGAATGATGTCCATTTGTATCTTTGGGAAAATGAAAACTAGCGGCAGATACTAAACTGGAGAGTGTCCACTATTCACATTTTAGAGACCTGTGCCAGGAAGGGGGAGTAGTTTCGTTGTGGAAGAGAAGGTTTTATACTCCCCCCACCCCATTTCATGTGGATTTTCTTCTTTAGCATCAGGGTTGATGGTCAAGTGGTCACGCCCTGGTTAGGATTACAAGACTAGTGTTTGCAGTTTAGACCTTGTTTAGATAACTAAGGAGACAGATCTCAGCCACAGCATTAGGGCCACTATAGTCTTGACAAATATGTGTCCCCAGGAGGTTTTCGCAGCCCAGAAAAATTGTCCAAAGTGACGGTATTTCTCAAGCTATATGATCTCAGCCTTAAAAAGGAAAGAAATTCCGAAACATGCTACAATGTGCATGAGTCTTGACATAATGCTAAGTGCAATAAGCCTGTTACCAAAGGACAAATATCATACGGTTCCACTTCCATGAGGTCCCCAGAGTAATCAAATGCATAGAGACAAAGAGTAGCCTGGTGGTACCCAGGCACTAGGACGGGGAGACATGGGGAACTGGGGTTTAGTGGGTACAGAGTGTCCATTTTGCAAACTAAACAAAGTTCTGGAGAAGGATGGTACACACACACACCACACACAATTATACAGCAACGTGAATGCACTTAAAAAAAAAAAGAAAAGAGCAGTTTTGAAGCAAAAATGCATTTGTTGGATGTCAGGGATCCTCTACCTGGCAGAAGCTTGAGGAATTGACACCAAAGATTAAATTTTTCCCCCGTGTTTATCTATCGCACAAGGAGGGGGCGTGGGGCTGGGGGTGGAGGAGAGTCTACAAGATCTAATAATATTCTGAGGAAAAATTTAGTACCCCCACAACTTTCGTTTCCTTGTTTTTCACAAGACTCTATGCTGTTTGTCATGGTGTACAGAACAAGGTCTGATCCGTCTCATACAAAGGACCATTGATGGCCTGTCTGTGTGAATTGCCCAAGCACTGGTCACAGCCAACTTCTGTGGGACCCCTGCCCCCGCTCGACAATACACTCCAGTGTGTTTAGCCATTTATGAAAGGTCAGAAATGAACTGAGAAATGGGCTAGAGTCAAAAACATGTGGCCCTATAAATATCAGAGTCAGACAGTTGAGTCCATTTTCCCCGGTCTTGTTTCTCCCCATCTCTCTGTCTTGTCAGTCACCCACTGTGGTGGCTCCTTGTGTCTGGCTTGGACTGTGACGCTGTACAGAGAAAGCAGTGGCTGGATTCTTCCGCTGGTGTCCTCACTGTGTGCCCAGCCTGGTCCCATAGAACCGTTCACAAAGGTTTTGTTTTGCTTTGTTTAAGCCTGTGTAACTTCTGGCCACGAAGCCCTGCAGTCCCATCTGCAATGTTCTGCTTTGTCTCAGGAGTTTCCACATCCCATTAGCGGCAGCTCTGCCTTGTGACTTAATTTGACACCAGCGGTGTTTTGCAAGCTGAGGAGTTTGCAGATTCGGGCTCCGCCAGGCCTAAGCGAAATCGGGACGTTCATCATGACTTTGGCAGCCAAACTGGACGACTTTGAGGTGACGCTGGAACACCTGCTCATGGACGTGTTTGTAAGTACTGACGTTCGTGTTCCAGGGGTCTCCCCACAACCCCGGGAGTCCTCAGCACTGTCCTCAATTCTGACTCTCCTGATCTGTAACTGTCCAAATCGCACACAGCATCATTTATTTTTACTCATGTGTTGTGGGAGAAAGGAGGTGAGAGATCTACAAAGCTTCTAGATGTGTGAGTGGCGCAGTCTGTACAGGTCGAGTGGCAGAGGTGCAGCTCCTTGAAATCATTGTGTGGAAGTCTGAATGAATGGGGCGGAGAAACGCATCGGCCCTTGGCAGGAGAGACCAAAGCGGCTCCAACAGGCGCTCCTCGGGAGATCCGGCTTTGTCTGTGAAGTGAAGGAATCAGTCCAGAAAAGGAAAACGAGAGAGGATGAGAACGGTGCTCAAAACACTGACTTTTTCACGTAGAGGACAGGATGAGTGTGAAGTTGGGGGGGGGGGGCTTCCTTGTTTTCAGACTGCCCGCGCCTGTGTTCCTACTGCTGCATAGCAGTTCTTACTGCTACCAAGAGTTCCTCGGGGGTCAATTTGGTGGGATGAGGCTGTTGGAGCGATTCACCTCCAAAGACAAGAGCAGCTGACAGGGACACACACTCTGAAACCCAAACATCACCCACAGCTGTTCTCAGGTTTGCTCCGCCCCTTTGCTCCGAGTCACAGATGGGCTTCAGGGAGCCCGAGTGCCATGCAGGTGGCCGAGCAGCTGAAAGGTGCCCTCCTTCCAAGAACACACTGGCACTGCCTGCGGGAAGGCGGCTGCGAGCCATGCTGAGGACCAGCCAGTCTGCCCCCGCCTGGCGCTTTCTGTGCTATATATCACTGTGTCCCTTTCAGGAACCTTTCAGGGAATGGTGTGTTTTGGCAGATGTGAGAGTCTGGAGCTTTTTTTCTGGATTAATTTATAATTTGTCTTCAAATTGAGGCAACATGGTGCTGGCAGGATGCCAGCAGGGCTCGGCCTTTCCAGGGCTGGGTGTGGGGATCTGGTGACTCACATTCATTCCGACCCGCCGCGTTGGGAGGTGCGCTGGCGCGGGATTACGTCAGGGATGGAGAGGGTCCTCCTGGGTTTCCAGCATGGGGATTCAAGGCCAGCTCATCCCTTTATCAGAAATGTAAGTAGAGAGTGGGAGGCGATACTGCCTCACACTCCATCTTTCCACAGCCCAGGGCTGGTTCCTTTTTATCTCTGATTTGAGCTAATCTTAAACTTCTTTTCCTGCATCTGGGTTTTCTCCTCCTCTTAATCCACCGTTACCATCTCTAATCAATCTCCCCACAGTCAGTTTTTCAAAATTTGTGTGCAGGGCACTCACCTGCCCTCGGAGCACTGATCTATGCCCCTTTCAAAAGCATTTTAAGTCCCTTTGGCATGATCCAAAGAATCCAAGTAACACAAGAAGATTTGGGCAGGTCACACAGACTTCAATGGCCCAATCCCCTCCTAAGCCCTGCTGCCTCAGGATCTCACTGAAAAAGTCTCTCCTCTTCCCTCCACCCCGCCCTGTAGCTCTGCTCCCTCCTCCCCACTTTCTCCCCTTCTAGGGGACTGGGACTGGGGTCTGTCCCTCGCCCACCTAAGCTGGGACAACCTTGGTTGTTCTGCTACTTCCGGCAGGTCTTGAGCTCTGCCACCGGAGAGCCCTGAGGACTCCAGCTGGCTTGGCTCAGGGGCCTCTGAGCCCGGTGACTTCAGGCTGGTTTCCAGATCCATCTCCCAGAAAAATCAGGGAGAGTATGTGACATCCCACACGGCTGGAGAAGATGCAACCCTAAAGCATGAAAGGGTCTTGAAATCAGTACGCCAGCACCTGGGCTCTCAGCCTCACCAGGGACCGCAGGCTTTCTCTCCTGAGCCTGGAAAGCATATTCACATCTGGGTCCCACTCGCCTTGGCTTTCCTCTCTAGCTCACGGCGTGCTCATTTGGATGCTGCTCTGCTATCTCTAGAACAGCTGTTTCCATACTGACACTTCCTCTCCAGGATCACAAAGAGTCACTGGGGACACGGTGGAGAGCGCGCGGCTTCTGCGAGATGAGATAAAAGGGGCACATCGGACCTGGTGTGTCGAAAGTATCGTCGCCACTCCGGGGCCCCTTCAGCTTCAGCTGTTCTGCTAGTTCGTGAGAGGAACTGACACACCTGCACGTGCACAAGCATACACACATGTGCACACACAGGATCCTGTGCCAAACGCCGAGGCACAAGGGCGAGTCGGTCCATGGGCATAAATGGCTCTGCTTCACCTGCATGCCAGGACTGCAGGCACTGCCCTCGCCCGCGCATCTGTGCCGCTGCCTTCGGTGCGCCCATCCTCCCCTGGTTCAGAATATTGAAGGGGCTGCTCTCCAAGGAGCAGCCTGCAGGCTCTGCATCCGCGGCTATTCCATAGCAGATCTGTAGCCGAGCGCGCAGCACCCACTGGGCAGGGAGACCACACAGGGAGCCAACAGGCTCTTTGGAACAGTCATTGCTAGACTCCGGACCCTGATATCTGGACTCTGGACCCAGCCGTGCCCACTTCCGCCTGGCGCTGTTGCCGCTGTTGTCGCTGTGTGCCCTGCACACATTCCCACGGCCATCGGGGAACCGCCGCCCCTGGCCTCGTCTGGCTCACACTCCCGTAACACCTCTCTGTTCACAATTTAGTCTTTATTTTTGTCGAAACAATGCGTGTGCAAGGCAATATTCACTAGAAGGCTTTGGAGCGAATTTCTAGGACCAGTCGCGGCCCCTCACCCTGAGTCCTGCTCCCCGGACCACTGTGTCTCTTCCGCTTTTGCATCCCGTGATCGCCTCCAACTTCTCAGTCACATGTTCAAATAGCAACTTTCTGTTTAATTACTCAGGTTTTGGCATTTATGCTGCCACCCTGAAAGGTGAGGCTCTGAGCCTTACTCCGCATACGCGTGCACGCGTGCGCACACACACACACACGCCCCTTTCCCCTCATCTTCTCAGTATATTCATACTGCAGTTTTGATCAAAACTTAATTTTATTCTAACCACCGAAATACTGTTTGCAGTTGAGAAATTGCATTGTTTTTTTGCAGCTGAGAAATACCGTGTTACGATCGCATCTCTGGACTTTACAACTTCATGTTTTTCTGGAGTTTTCTTGGCCTTGTTTCGGTGTTTGCTTTATGTTCTGTGTAACCAGCAGTCATTTTTCTCTAAGATATTCAATAGTTATTTTAATGCCTCTCAAGGTGCCAAATTCATCAGATTCTTACTCCTATTTTTCTTTCTTTCTTTCTTTCTTTTTCTTTCTTCCTCTCACTTTCTTTCTTTCTTTCACTTCGTCCCCCTTTCTGGAGCTCTCTCTCCCCTTTCGTCCTTAGATTAGTGCCTCTTTCTCTTACACAAGGTCTTCTTGGGCTCCTCTTCCCCATGATGATGCAAACCCCCTTTGTGCCTTCTCCAATTGTCCCCCTTTATTCCGAATTCATGTTCTCCTCTTCCTAGGTTTAATGTTCTTTTGCTGAAGAGGATTTTCCAACAAACTCCATAAAAACAGCGGGGAGTAAATCTGTGCGGTCTTGAACGTCTACTCTCGCACTGCACAAATAGCTTGCTTAGTGGTGACTTGCGTGCTGCTGACACCCAGAGCTACGTTTTCAGACTTCATGCTCCTCTTAAATTCCAGGTGAAAAGGTTCAAGAGGTCTGCATGTTCAGGTGGACTCGCTAGCCTCTCCCCCGGTTTCCCCTCCTCCTGTGCACTGGTCTTAACTACCACAACCGCCCTTGCTCTGGTGTGTCAGGATAAAAATTATAGAGGAGTATGTCCTAGTGCTGGACTTAGTGATTTCTCAGCTGGACACCTGCCGTGACCTTGCCACTTCCCTCCTGGCCTCTAATCCCCTGGCTCTCACCCTGTGCCCATCCTTCATCCATGGTGTCTCCAGAACTCAAGGTGGATGATGTCACTTCCTTCCTAAAAGTAACTTTTAATGGCCCCTTCTGCTCACAAATGAGGTCTGAAATGTACTGTTCTGTGGGACGCAAGTCAGAGGCTGATCTCCAAGTCATTTCTTACCACGCTTCTTCTCCCACTTGTGACTCTATGAGCTCTTGTAATTTTCACCACATTAACTGACTTTATGCCCCGGAGGTTGAAACTTTAACAGGGAAGTACCCCAAGCTAGCAATAACAGTCCAAACCCTTGACCATCCTCCTTTTACTCTAGGAACTGGCACACTGGAGGTTTCTGCCCTTCCTGGCCGTGAGCTTGTCCTGGGAACCCTTTGGCATTCTGACTCGTGCTTCGGAAGTGTCTCTCAGGCATGCTGAGGATTGACAATCTTCCCTTGGCACCCATCTCTCTCACAGATTCAAGGTGCTGTCTTCTCTCACATTAGGTAAATACAGGCCAGGTGGCTAATTCCAGAGGACCCTGGGTAGATGGGGATCTGCCCTCCAAAGTGATATGCAGGCTCCTGGGCAGGGAGAGAATCCAATCTGGTCGCCCAAAAGAAAACTATTGTGCTTTGCAGCACTGGTGATATTACTTCAACACGAGGAGCTATGCTCCTGTGGAAGAAAATCACCCATTCGAGTTCTCTGCCTGGAAAAAAGGAAGCATGGAAATCAGAGACAGATTTAAAAGTTGGTCATTTGCCACCCCGTGCTTATCTAGGACACCTGAAATTGAGAGCTAAGCCTGTTAAAAATAAAAATCAACACACTCCAGCTGGGCTTGGAAGTGAACTCTATACATTCAGCTAATTCTCAGTAGTCAATACTATAGATAAGGATGTTATTTATTCTGCCATTACAGGTGCAATTACACAGTTTACCCTCCGCAAAGTGCACTGCATAAACCTGGCAGATCAATGCTAGTTGTCAAAATCCATCCATAGCTGGCAGCTCATGAAAAAGAGCTTTGCAAAATGGTCTGGAAGCCCAGCTACCCAGTCAGTTCCTCCTAGGTCAGCTTCTCACCTGCTCAGGCACACAGGCAGCTGGTGATCTTATCGATTCCTCGGGCCCTGGACATGACACATCTCCTTACAGCACACGCAGTGAGTAGTTACCATCATGCAGCGCAGCCGCCCGCCGGGCAACCGCTGCTGACTGTCAGACGCGGCCCCACATGGGGCAGGGCAAGCGGAGCTCTGATGGGCCCAGTCATACTGGGGAGGCATAGAGCCTGCCCACTGTTTGCGAGCAAGGCCTCTGTGACCTCCCTTTCCACGGGCAAAGGCTTGAGCAGCCCCCAGCACGCGGATGAGCTTGGGTTTGCTGTCCACGAACCAAGACTTGCTAAGGCAGAGCACCAAGGGCACCTCCCTGTGGGCCATTACCATGTCCCATTCGGCATCCTCTATGGCCACCCTGCAGCACCCGATTGCACACGTGGGCTCTATGCATTGTGTGTTTTGTCTTCTCCTCCCCTTAGAAGACTGTGAGGTGTGGCGTCCTTCACGACAGGTTGTGTGTTTTTGCATTGATGGGAACGGGAGCTCTCATGCTGGTGCGCTGATTCTGCACTCCCGTTCGGATGCGTTTGCTTTTCAGGGAGTTCCTGCAGGCCCAGGAAGAAGTCCCCCTGATGCCCCATGCGTTGCTAAGCTGGACGGAGGGTCTTTAAGGGACCCGGGCAGGCCAAATGTGCGGCTGTGAGCAGAGCATACAGGACCCAGGAAGGCTGCTGCAGGAGCCAAGGCAATGGGGAGAGAGCTGAGAGTAAAATCCAGCAGTGTGTGTGTGTGTGTGTGTGTGTGTGTGTGCGCACGCGTGCGCGTGCACACATGCACCCACACAGCTGCACTGATCACCAAGAACTCTCCCAAATACTCTCTTGTCCTGTCACTCCACAGACGCAGACTGGGGTCAAGGCCAGGGGTCCTCCACTGCCCCACACTGCTCGCCATGGACAGGAGCTGAGGCTGAGAGACGGAAGAAAGGTCCCTGGGTCTGTCCTCTCAGCACAGCGCCTGACACGTAGTTGGGACACAGGAGAGTGCCCTGGTGCATGCACCCTGGAGCCACTTCCGCTGTGGCCCCGGGCACCTGCACCCACTCATCTATCTAGTTGACAAGGAGTTCTGAAAACTAGAGGAAACAATATATTTAAAAACCTTTCGAGTAGTCATAGAGTGACTGCCATAGAGTGCACCACTAAAGTGCACTGGCTCTCGCCGAGATACTTGTCGAATGAACAATGGAACTTAAGCAATGAAAGGAAGAAGGGCAAAGCCAGTGTCATGTAGAATACAAGAAGAGCACAATGTCATCTTAGAAGTGAGTAGCTGCTGACGCACTTATCCTAAATCTCCACAGCTTGTTTCAGCCAGGACAGTCTGAGGTCAAATTGAACAATTCTGTGCACACTTTCTTTATCTTCTCTGCCTGGCTTCTGGCTTCTCAGGGAGGAGAAATATTACATGAACGTCAGAGGCAGCCCAACTAAGGGAGGGGTGGGGGGGTGGGGGAGGAGGAAGGAGGGAAGGAAGGAAAGAAAGAAGAAAAGGTAGAGGAAGGGAGAGAAGAATGAAGGGAGAAAAGAAAAGAGGGAGGGAGGGGAAGAGGGAGGAGTGAATTTATCTGCCCACTCAAGCTAGCTACAGTCCTTCCTACAGCATCCTCCAAATGCCACAGCGAAAGAAAAGGTCTGTCCAAAGAGAGATCCTGCAAATAATGTATTTAACTCTGACGAGCTGGGAGTGGTCTCGCGGGCCGGGCGTGCGGTCTGACGGCAGGGTGCTGCTTGATGTCTTGGTCCTGTTCTTAGGGCTGCTGGGTTTCGTGTTTGACCTGAATTCTGGCCACTTTCAAACAGTGCAGTGTGGACAGAGGCGGCGTCTCTGTTTGTGCAGCTCCAGTCACAGTTTCCGCTAATGAGACATGGCAGAAGTCACCCAGGTTAGCCGAGGTGGGCTGACAGGAAGGAGCCTGCAATGTGTAGGAATACAGGGCTCCCTTCCCAACTCCTCTGGCTGGGAATTTTCCAGATTTGTGAATCTGTTTCTTCGCGTGTGTGTTTGGTTCGATTTCAGTGGTCTTTCATCCTCTTCCCTGTTTTGCTTGACAATAATTAAAACACAGGCTTCATTCAGAGGCACAGCCTCTCCGCCCCCAGCCCAGGGTTGGTCAGGGCCACTGGCCGTGGTGGCAAAGATGAGGTTCGGCTCCTCCACAGCCCTTGTCAGCCACCCGTCTCCCGCCGGCCACCCCTCTCCCGGAGCTGCACCAGCCTCACCAGGGTTGGGGTGGGCAGAAGGAGAGGTTGGAGCAGGAGGCCTCACCTGCCTGGCGCCGGGCTCTTCCTCCCCGTCCCTGACTGCTAGCAGGTGAGGTCACCTCCGGTGTCCATCTGGCTTTGAGATTCCCCTGCTGGCCCTGCTAGCCCTTGGGGACAATGCAGGAGAAGGTGGGGCAGTTGTCACCAGCCTTGAGAGCTCACCACACCGAGAGAAAGCCTCCTTTTAACCCCCTGCAAGGTGTCGCAAGAAATAACGACTGGGGGTGAAAGCCAGGAAAGGCTGCATACCACGAGCTTTGTGTTATGTTATTTCCTGCCAGCGAGATTTCACCTTTTTTTTTTCCCCAAGAACATGTATTGTTTACAAGGGAGAGAATGATAAGAAACAAAAAAGGCAGGGAACATCGTTTCTCAATGGTCATGCTCATCTACTCCAGAAGGGCCCTGCCTGCGCTTCCCACACTTGCCCTGAGCTGCTGTCCTTTGCCCCCTCCACTCAGGCTCTCGTGGCCTTGCCTGACTTCTCCCTCTGAGACTCCTGTGGCACCCCTCCTGCAGAGCACCCCCAGAACCTTACCCCCTAGTCTCTCAGCATTGGGTCAAATGAACAAGGTAGAGTAGTGCGAGGGAGCTGACCCAGGCCAGGTTCTGGTTCTGAGGCGAGACCGCCTCATTGGTGCGAGTTTCAAGCCCTCCACAGACACTGGGGCAAACATCAGGGCACCCTGGGCAGGGCGGCAGTGGACAGCCCCTATTTCTATGTCCGGGCCAAGGATTGCATCAGGACCTCACCCAGGGCAGGGCGTGCTGCACACATTGGCCTTGGAAGCCCCCCTTACAACAGCACACACACACTGACACGCGTGCACACACACACGCACACACACCCCCAGGCGGCCTGTCTCACCCCTGCTGCTTCCTTGCACTAACAGCATGTGTAAAAGGCCTTCTCTCCATGGACTGCAGTCCCTGGCTTCCCTCACTTCCTGCCATCTGGGAGCGGGAGCACCCATCTACTTGGGAGCATCGAGGCCCCTGATTTTCCTGAAGGAGGCTCCCCTGGTTCCTCTGCACGTTCCTCCCAGAGCTGTAATGTAAACGTTTTCATTGAGCCTGGAGGAAATGTTCGAAATAAACAAACAAAACCTTCACCAGTCGAAGCACTCTGCTCCCTCTGTGAGGCACACAGCCCCAGCTCCCAGGACTCAGATCAGAAGGGCGCCTTCTCTGGCGTCACCTCCGCCCAGCCCCTTGGTGACTTCTGCCTCTGTCCAGGGATGCCGAAGCCCCTACCTGGTGCATGGGCCACGCCATCGCCCACCCTTGGACAAGACCTGCTCTCTGTGAGGGTAGCTGCTCCAAATGCTGCCCTCTGGACCCGTGCCCTCTTCCGGTTGCCCTAGACTCCCTATAGCCAGCAGTCTGGTCCATTATCTCGTCCCTGGGTGCTGATCCCAAGCCCATGAACGCTCAGATCTGTACTGCCCACCCCTGGCCCCGTCTGTGCAGCTGTCCCCACGCCCCTCCATCAGGCAGGCGAGGCTGGCGCACCCCGGAGAGGAGTGGCAGGAAGATGCCGGGGTCTTCCTCCCTTCCTCTGGCCTTTGACTGGCTCCAGCCCCAGCCGTGTCCCCCACTAAGTGGCTCTGCCAGGTTCCAGTCTCTGCCTGGTGTCCCTGGGTTCTGATAACACAAACCTCCTCGGGGTCCCTCAGGCCTCCCCAGCTCCTTGGGGCTGCTTAGCCCTCGTGTCACCTGTTCTTGGCCCACGTGGCATCAAAGCTGGGACTCCAGAGACACCAGAACTGCTCACTCAAACATGCTTTCCCCAGTAGGCCTCTGTCTCTTCAGACAGAGTTTTCCACCTCCCTGGTGGCCCCAAGGGCTCGCTCTCCTCCATGGACTGGGCGACGTCCACAAGCTGCTCGGGGAAAGGCTGGGGTAGAGGGGGCAGAGCTGGCCCTGACATCACCCCGATGGACTCTGGCTTCCGTCTGAGCTCTGCCACGTCAACCCGTGGTGCCTTGGTCGACTTACGAAACCTCTCTTTCAGGGACTCCCTTTCTCCACCTGTGAACCACGCACGATGAAACTCGTTTTTCACTTTGAGATAGCCTGTGGTGACCTCCCAGCACGTTGCCTCAGTAAACGTTCATTCCTTCACCTATGCCAAGTGGTCATACCAGCGAGAGTATGAGTACTTGTCCCCCCAGGAAGCATATCTGTGTTCTAATAATGAAAATAAATACTAAACATGGACACCTAGATCCAATCATTAATGGTAAACCTGAAAATCTCAAAACTACACAGCAAGACAATCTGAAAGGTATTTTTGGACAAGCCAACCTCTGAGAGCCCACAAATCACTCTGAGGAGGAGGCGGACATCTACTCTCCAGACCAGCAGGGGCTCCGTTAGCCAGGGGAGGGTCTGCTGTGGAAGGAAAGAGATCCTGCCTCGCCCCCGAGAAGGGGTGGAATGTGTGGGTCTGGTGTGTGGGAGTCTGGCCCAGGGTTATTTTTGTTTCCATTAACATTCTCTTCTATATGTATTTTAACCTTAATCGAATGCATGTGTTTTTGTTTTATTTGCACTCAGTTCATCGAAGTGTCCTTTACGACCTGAACTGTGCCACCGAGCCTACGCTCTTCAGCAAAACATTCATTAATACCCCTGGGAAACAGGAAGTCGTATTTAGTCAAATCTAAATAAATTCAGCTCTCGAGGACCCTGCCCCGGCAGGGTCAGAGGAGAGGCAGTGACTTCACGGTTGATCTGACCCTCTGCCCCCTCTCACGGGGAGCTGGAAGGGATGGGTCCCCCGGCTCCCCCCATCCAGCATCCTGAACGTGCGCCCGTCCTTTGTTCAGAAGTGTCACCCAGGCAAGGGCAGTGTTGGAAAGGAGAGAGATCCTACTGGCTTGGCTAAATAATTGAGTGTTGTTGGAGTCTATTCCCATCCTCCTCCCCAATACTTTGAAACCAGGGGGTGTAGGCAGGAAGCAAGGAAGACCGAAAAAAGATGTAACCTGACCACCTCCCAGCCACTCGGCAGCGCTGGCTTTCCAGAGGGCTCCTTTCCCCGTGGTGCGCCCCCACCCCCGACTCTCCAACGCACATATGGAACCAATTACGAACAAAGCCTGATTGTTATATATTTGGAATTTCCCACATCGACTTGATGCTTTCTTTAACTGCCTCCTAATGTTTGTCTGCGTGGGAGGATAGCACCCATGGTCCAGCCCGCGCCACCCCTTCCTCTGGGTGTCTTCCTCCTGGTTCATTTGCTAGCAGAGTAAAATTCTAGTTCTTCCCTTTGCACCCCACCCCCTACTTCCTACTGGATTTGTTTGAATAAACAGAACTTTCTTTTCCATCGTCTTCAACAAACTAAGCTCTCATCAGTGGAGAGTAAATAAAAGCTGATTCCCAAAGCCTCTGAGTAATAGCAGGCTAGCACCAAAAAGCTCGGGGTTATGGCAGAGGAAGCGGCCATTGATTTCACAATGCCCAGACCTGAGGGGGCAGGGTATGCGGAAAGATCCTAAAAAAGAGACAAATCTGCTCCTTCCTCCTAATAGTAATGTTCTCTGCAGTGGAAATGAGGGAGGCAGTGATGGGAGAGGAAGGTGGGCCAAAAAACATTTAGCCCAGAAAAGCTACAGTTTCAGACCATTCGTATCATCCATCTGAGAAGACTGTCTGATCTGGATTTACACCCTGAGTAGAGAAGAATTGGCAGATGTGACGGGTGAGTCTGGGCTCCATCCGTCCCTCCCGAGCCTTGTAAAACCTAATGTGACTGGGTCGTGCTTACTGACACACACAAATGTAGATGTTCTAATCCCGGGCACATACGTAGAAAGGTGGCAAACGCAGGTCTGTTATGTGTGATGTACCACGTGATGAAAACATTTTTTCCCTCATTTCTCCCATACTTTCTCTTTGTGGACTGCATCCACCTAGTTAATGATATGCATACATTTATTTTCTATGCATTGGAAAGTAGGAAGTGGAAAAAAATCAGATCTGAAGCTCAGTTTCAAAGAACTAACTTAGGACTGAAGAGAGATTCCCCCCACATCCCCAGTGTGTTGTTGCTAGTCCTCAAATATTTCCCCTGCATGCAGGAGAGAGTGAAATCAGGATGCAGGACTGAACGTTAATCTCCGCTCCAGATGGGGAGATTCCAAGTAGTCCTTTCAGGGTGAGCATGTGACCCACTGTACAGCGAGGGGCTCGGAGTCACGTGGAGGAGGGAATAAAACGCCGGGCCCCTGATGAGACAGCTGACCTGGTTACATCCGCAGCCCGCACAGACAGAGTTGACGTTTCTGGATCACTCTGCCTGGAAGCGCCACTTGCCCGCTCCTGGGACGGCGGCAGCCTCCTGGACACAGGGACACGGGGACAGCCAGGGGAGCTGAAAACGCTGCTTCTTGCAAGCTGAAGTTGCCAAGCTGGGACTGGCTTCCTTCTTCCCATCCCCCCACCTCCTGACAAACCACATCTTGACTCTTATGGTGGAGAGTGAGAGAGAGAGAGAGACAGAGAGAGAGAGAGGCACTCTCTCCGTTATTTGATATCTGGGAAACCGCCAGGAGATCCTAACTTAGTTTAGGAGAAGCCTCCATCTCGCTCTTTGCTGGGAACACGTGCACACACACACACGCGCGCAGGCACACACTCAACCCCCACACCATGGTCGTCCAGGCTGCCGTGGCGCCGAACGGATCTCAGAGACTTTTACTGAAAATACCTTACGGATCGCTGAGGAGGCGCAGCGTGGAGAGGGTAAGCGACGTGGCGGGCCATTCGTTGTTGCAGAGAAAGGGAGATGCTGGTTCTCACTGTGCACAGCGTTGCTTCTGTTACTAATGCCTTCCCGAGCGATTTGAGCTCCTGGACCTGTAGATGAAATGCTATGTCATCTGAAATCTTTCTTCCTGAAGAGATAATGATAAGAAATAGGAAAGAGAAATTTTGGTATGACGGATGTGGGGGGGCCAGTCTAGCTGAACTATGGGGGAGGGCAGGCTTTGGGGGGCTGCCCCTGGAGTGGGTATGGAAGCTAAGAGGGAGCTTGGGGAGATACACTCAGGGGCTGAGAAGTTTCATGTTTGCTGAAGTATATTCATGAGCGCACCCAGGCTGCAGGTTTCCTCTGCTGGACGACGGCGTCTGGGAAGAGGGTGATGATTAATTAAAGGAGCTTTGGACTCTGGTGGCTTCCGTCCTGCAGTCAGCTGATGAAAGCCTCCACCGCTCTGGGCAACGTGGTTATCACTGTTCTTCCAAATCCACTGCTGTCGTTCGGGTTGGTTGGCTTGTCATACTACTGACTCGGGCTCACTGACTCTGTTACTGCCCGAAAGCACGCTGACTTTATGGAGCACCCTGGCCGAGAAGGTTCCGTAAAATAATAAGGAGATCTGTCCTTCTCTGCGCTCGGCAGGGCAGCGGGGGGCTGATCCGGAAATGCATCCTGTTAGCATGCGGGGATGGCGCCCGCACCTCCAGGTGGTGGGATGATTCGTGGCGCTCAGAAGCCCCCGAAGGCCCTGTTTGCACACAGGCAGCAGAGCTTGGGGCACGACCCAAAACCTAGTAAAGCAAATAGCAGGACAAAAACCGAGATAGATAAGTAACCTGCCGCAGCTAATAAAAGTGAGTAGACTTTAATTCCTGTGACTTTTCTGGTTTGTATACTTACTATTTAGGAAACTTTCAATTTAAAGGAAACCTAACAAAAGGCTTAAACATATGAAGGACTATCGGGAATACTCAGACAGGGTTGGTGGCCAGGCTCATTTTCTCTGCCATTTGAATCATTTTTTGAAAACCTTCACTTCCTGTTCCCATTCTGGTTGTTTGTAGATCTTTATTTTGAGACACCTTTCTGTGCTCAATATCAGGATTATCAACTATGATTTTTTTCTTTTTCGATGGTACTGGGGATTGAACCCAGGACCTCTGCACTGAGCTGCATCTCTAGCACTTCCTCCATTTTTCATTTCAAGACAGTCTTCCTAAGTTGCTAAGTTGTTCAGGCTGGGCTCAAACTTGTGATCCTCCTGCCTCAGCCTCCCAGTGTGCTGGGATAATAGGTGTGTACCACCATGCCTGGCTAAGGGATATTGAATGCTTCTCTGTATTCCCTTCTCTGCCCTTAACTTTGGAGTGTAGAAATACCAATAGCAAAATTTACAAATGTGTCAGGTGCATGTCGGGTGTGATGTTAGCTTCTGGTGAGACTTCTTTGGCCTGTATGGTAAATGAATGTATTTAGTACATTCCATTATTAAGATATTTGTTCACAAAATATTTAGATGGAAATGTGAATTGTGTGTCTGAGGAATGTGAAACGTGGCAATATGCAGGAGACGGCTATCTGCATAGAAGCACAAAAAATTCAGTTATTTGGTGATGTTTTGTTTTCTTTTGTTTTCTGTTTTTTTTTTCTTTCGCTGCTGAAGGTTGAATCCAGGGCCTTCGCCCTTTTTTGAGTTAGACTCTCCCTAAGTTGCTAAATTGGGCTTGGCAACCTCTACTCACACCATTAGAATCTCCGACGTATGTTTACACAAACCCAGATAAATGTAGGTACGGCTTGTTATTCATTAGTTGCCAACAAAAGACAAACTGAGCAGGTGGGAATATGGCTCTGCCTATCGCACGGGTCCGCTATGGCCTGTGTCTGTGTCTGTTCACAACACACAGACTGCTCTCGGCCCCGAGCACCCGCCGTGGCTGCTCCGGCTCTCAGCGCAGCCTGCACATCCCTGGAGCTTCAGGGTCCCCTGTGGAGCTCCCACCCCTCCACTAGCTGGAGTGTACCATGGCCTGTCAGGTCTAATCGGAGTCTCCTACTGTGAGTGGCTCTGGGACAGTCTTCGTGTTTATGTAAAAGGAGGGCAGGAGAGCGGGAATCGGCCCGGCTCTCACAGGGTCACACAGACCCCAGAGACCAGGACGCTCTCCTGGGGACTCCCTGGATTAGGAGCAGCCTAGCTTTCCGGGTCACAGCAGCAGCCTCTGGGTGACAGGCACTCGGGGAGGTTTCTGTCGTCTGTGCCTTTCCTGAGATGAAGACCTCTCTGAACACCTTTCCTCCAGCGGCTCCTGGCCAGGGCCGCACTTCGCCACCCCAGAGGATGTGCAGGGAGTGGGGTGCTCCCCCGTCTGGTGTGAACGGGGAGACTGAGGCTTTCATCTTCGAAAGCTCTTGTCTCCTGCCCAGGACATGAGCCAACCTTGGGGCAAGACCTGAATTCAGGGCCCGGGTGTTGCCCGTCCCTGGCACCGGGCCCTGTTTCAGTATGCTCCCCGGGGACTGTATGACACGGGGTTGTCCCCAACTCATCACCACGGCTTCAGGTTAAGGGACACCTAGGAGACATTCCAAAGCCAGACATGCAGGTACCAAGAGAGCAATGTGATTTCGGACGCTCATGCACCCTACTGTGTCCAGAATCCAACGGCCACTTCTTCGGTTTTCCACCTGCCCAGAAGTGAGTTAAAAGTAAGGGATTACAGTATTGATTGATTGACTGATTGATTGTACTAAGGGTCGAACCCAGGGCCTGTGCAATGACCTAAATCCCCAGCCCCTTTTTAGTTTTTATTTTGAGATAGGATCTCAGTAAGTCACTAAGTTACCCAAGCTAGGCTTGAACTTTAATCCTTCTACCTCAGCCTCCCCGAGTGCTGAGCTTACAGGCATGATGTGAGCTGCCGCTTCTAAAGATGCTGCTTAGACAGCCTCATGTCCTGACTGGGGAAGCCCACTCAGCCTGGGAAATCATGCTTTCTCACGTGTTTTTCCATGGCAACCGTGAGCACATCGCTGTACTAGGTAGGGTGGGAAAAATGGAAGAACTATATGACACTGTGTGCTTGGTACGATAGGAGAGATTAGACATGCCAGGTGGAAATGAAACCATTATAAGTCACCGTAACATGGGTTAGAATTAAGGAAGACGTAAGTAACAAACAATTCGGGTGCAAAGCCTGGACTCGAGAGCTACTGTCTCCAAAGCCAGCAACCTCCCTCCTTGCTAACCGCGTGAGCTTGACAGCCTGTCATACCCGTCTGCCGAAGTGTGGTCTCAGTGGTTAGCAGTGACGCCCCAAGCACCTAAGACAACACTTGGGTGACACAAGATGGACCCAGTAATTAGGCATCTTATTAAGGTGCCCATCATCGTGTGGAAGAACATTCAGTAACTGATGGCATTATGCACACTCAGTCACATGTCATTGTCACCTGGAGAGGTGTTTACAGCAATCCACCTGACAGAGCCAAGACAACCGATTTCGGGGGTGGTAACTTCTCTTGGACTCCCACTTTTCTGTAAGATGTGTGGAAAACTTGCTGAACTCAAATGCGAAGCAACTCAGAGCCCGAAGCTTTCTTAGTGCTTTCATCCTGCTAACGCAGATGTTTTTATTCCAGAAGCCAAATCAAAATGACCTTCATGGAAAATTCTAATAAATGTAAGAATAGAACATACAAACGAGCTAAAGAAAGAGAAAAACATGGAGATTTTTTTCCAAGAGATTGCCTTGGGGCGAGAGAATGTTTTTATTAGCTCCTGTAGCCTTACAATAAGAGGAAATGGTTTTATGTTGGAGATTACCTTCCTCTATCCAGAGCCTAAACACAAAGAGCCGGCCACCTGGCATGACTTTGGTTTGTGATTTTTACATCGGGGCAGAGTCTGCTACCTGCTGTCTGTATTCTCTCTTCTGGTTCCCATTCATAGAAGCTGAGAAATGTGTGTTTCTTCACATCCTGAGATGCCCCCCAAGGAGGGCTCTGAACTATTCATGCCCAGTCACCAAGTCAAACATTTCGGTTTTCATCCCTAACTGTCCAGCTGCAAAAAGCACCTCTTGACTTGAGTACACAGCTGCCTGCATTTATTAAGGATGCCCTCTCTCCCGCTGACTTAGCCTCCCTGACACCCAGGCCCACAGAGCCCAAGGTGAGCTGGCTCTCTCTGTTCTCTGGGATCCTCGTGCTTGGAATCCATCATGTTCAAAATGGAATTCATCCTCCTCTAGTCCCCCTCCTGCAACACCAGCTCGGAGCGGCAATCACATGGCAGTTACAGACGGGGACACTTTTTAAGAGAAGCGTAGCCAGGTGATTTGTTGTGCAAACATCAGAGCATGTACTTACACAAATCTAGATAGTACAGCCTACTACACACCCAGGCCATATGGTGCTCGTGAACATAGAAACAAAATATACACTACTGCCCTTGCTCACAAGGCCATGATGATCAAAATGGTGCAAAGATCAAATCAACCATGAACAGAAGTCGTGCAATCAAGAGAATGATAAACCCGAGATGTCTGTGAGCCAGCGTACTGGCTTACAGGAAAGCGTTTTCTAATAGGTAGAAGAACCATACTCTAAAATGATGATAAAAGTACAGGAAATAGCTGAACCAGTAACACAGTGGAGTATAGCACTATCAAGAATCATATATTGTGCCTAACCGTTTCGCCTGGCAATGCAGATCTGTTTTATAGCAGCATCCAACCCTAGCGAAACGCACTGCACGATGATGCTGCTCTGGCTACACATCATTCACAGGAGGAACTTTAGGACTGCTCCCTCCTAATCGTCTGGGGCATCACACGTGTCTTTTTTCACTGACAGAAATGTAGCACCTGACTGGACCCAAACTGGACTGCTCCCTAGCTTCCCTTACATATAGATCCCCCATGCTCATTTCTACCCTGACGGGTCTCTCACACTCTGCCGTCCTCCCCATTCCTGGGTTCACACCACTATGGTCTCTCACCTGCCTGTTGCTTTCCCAAAGTTGTCTGTCTCGTACCCCTTCAGTCTCTGTGCTGGGCTGTGGTCACCGTGACCTTCCTGAAAACTAGGAGTGATCGTGTTAGAGCCTTTCAGTGATTCCTCGCCCTGGGATAAGTACAGATGCCAAAACATATTCCCAAAGGCCTTTGTCATCAAGACCCTGCTACAGTCGGTCTCCTCCACACCCCTCCCGAACCCTACCCTGGGTGTGTCACATCACAGCCACATGGCATCACTGCCGCACATAGGTGTGTCCACAGTCCTTCAACTACCATGCTCTCTCCTGCCTTGGGGTCTTTGTGTGTGCTTTCTTCTGCCCAACCTTGCTGCCTCTTCCTCTATCCCCCTGACTTCCTTTTCCCACCCATAAGCCAGAAGTCAGCAGCCCATGAGAAGGCTTTCCAGGCCATCCAGCCCGTCTCCAAGCCTGACCGGGTGCTTTTCCGGTGGGATCCTGTGACGAACTGCTTTTCCCTTACAGTGACATAGCTCGCACTGCCTTCAAATTGCCAGTTTCCTTCAGGCTCCTCCTCGAAGGATGACACGTTCCCCGAGGACAAGGAACAGCTCTCGGTCCGTGGTTCCTAGCAGAAGTGCAGCGATATTCAGCAGATATGAAAACAAGGGAAATCTGGAAGCTCGTCTGTCGTTCACATCCCTCAGCGAGCGAATTCAGAAAGAGGATCAGAGTGAGGACGTAACCAGTTCCCAAACTAGCTCACTGCAAGGCCCACGTTTGCTGGTGGAAGGTGTGCTCGCTCTTACACGTTAACACAACCTGAGAAAACACCTGCTTTCCTGTTTATTCTGAACCCCGAGACCACACCATGTATCTCAAAGTGAAAGTGTGAACAGCCTACCAGACCTAAATTATTATACATGCTGCCGAAGTGAGCACAACCAGACCTAAATTATACGTCTCTTCGCAAAGTGCCATAAATGTGATGGTTTTATTAAGGGGGGATTGAAACAAGAGGTCATTCTCTTTTGCCACAATTATTCAAATATTTTTAGGTGAAAGGGTCTCTTTCTTGTCTTGGAAAGGCTGAAAGGGTGTGATATTTCTGGAGCAGTATTTTTAACACAGCATAAATTAAACCTCTTTGCACCCACATCATTCATTATTTGATGTGTTATTCCAGGTTGACATATTGCCAGTCTATTATTTTCCAAACCATTACATTATCACAGCTGCTAAGCTGCATAATTTAAGAATAGGGAATACAACAGGGCCTCTGTAGCCGGGTGTGCGGTGCTTACATTCTGAATGTACTCATGCAAGGAAGTGTGAGACATTACCAAAAACGCATACAGCAGACAGCTTTTAGTGGATATTTATTACCATTGAAAGCAGACAGCCAAGAACTGTTCGGAGACAAATCAGTGTATTCACACGTATTATTATCCAACCTCCTCATCCTGCGGATGGTTTTGTTCCTTCTATAAATATACTCTGCCCTGGAGAAGACGAACATGGCCTCCAGTTCTCGGCCCACAGAACGTGTCATTTTCCTCTGGCTGGTTAGTCCCGTGCTATTCTAAGTGAGCTAAACTTGGTCAACCGAAATTAATTTCGTTTCTTGGAGAGGTTTATGTCATGTTAAGCTAGTGACTCCTCGTTGTGCATAGTAGGTGGCTCGGGGCGGGGAGTGACAGGCGGTCCTTGCTGATTCCACTGCGGCCTTCATTCCTCAAGCTGCGGGGGAAGGCAGGGTGGGAAATCCTTGCTCGGGTTCTCAGGGTACCCAGGAGCTTCAGCATCCTGCTCCATGGCTGACAGTGAAACTGGACGATGCTTCCCTCCTTGGTGCATTTCAGCCTTGGCCTTGTGTAGGAAAGACCTGAGGGCACTCCAAAAACTCCCACTACTCAGGCTGCACCAGAGATGCGCCTGTGTCGGGGTCCCCAGGACGGGATCCAGGCAGCATCACATCCCTGCCGGCTCTCCTGAGCAGCGGCACCGAGAACAAGTGCCCTGAGGCGTGTGATTGCCAAGACGCACCTCGGCGCTGGATGCCAGCTCAAAGAATCAGCTACTTCTCTTGTTTGCTGGTGTCTTCACATGAAAGAGGAAATGATGGGTGGATTGCATTGGACTGTTTCGTCAAGAGTTTCATTCTCAATGAGAGGAGAAGATGTTTAAGCTCCCTGAGAGTTATTCCTGGGATGCTTGTCCATTGAAGCCACTCTCTGGATGGTTAGCTGCAGTCTCTGTAGCCATCGAGTCTAGTATCAGGTAGGACTCCATCCTAGACAGCTGAAGATGAGAAACACTCAATCCAGGTTCTCTTCTCTGCTGCAGAGTGGACAAAGCCCTTCTGGGCATATTTCCCTACTCCATAGTGCAGGCATGTTCACAAAATCAATTACGTCTCCTCAGAGCATTTTGTGTAAGTGTTTTGAAAGCAGATCCCTTACTAATTGCTTAGCATAGCGAGCCCTATGCACCTGTGTGGTGGAGAGTGTTTTGGACCACACAATTGTAATTGCAAGCAGTCTACTGTCATTCGTACTGATTCGTTAGTGAGCCTCAGAGAACAATACTATCTTGTTATATATAAAACAATAAAAAGGAACTGTGCCACAGATATTTGTTCTCCAGTCTGGGAGTGGACAAACCCCAACTG
Source organism: Hystrix cristata (assembly GCA_004026905.1). Classification (NCBI taxonomy): domain Eukaryota; kingdom Metazoa; phylum Chordata; class Mammalia; order Rodentia; family Hystricidae; genus Hystrix; species Hystrix cristata. Next base: position 10,977 of record PVJO010007071.1, on the reverse strand, counting down.
TGGATTTTATTTAGTCTTCCCCGGTTAGTCACTACCTGCTTCAAAAGACTCAATCAGTTTTTCTACTAGGTCCCAGATTCCAGAGCAGCGCCCATAGGGGGGATAAATAAACGCTCAGTCAACAGATGAATGAAAAGAACGCCTTTGTGGTCATCAACTCAACCTTTTAATAAGACAGAATTGTCTTTAAGGGGTCAGGTTGCAGTGTGCCTGCCTTTCTTACACAGATGAAAGTTCCTGCTATCATCGGTCCTCACGACGTGGCTTACTTTAGGGTGCCAGTCTGCTCAGAAGGGAACTTGATTGTGAGAATCTTCTTGAACTCTTACTACACAATTGTCACCTTTGGGTATCATAGCCGGCCCTTGTCCTTCCCAGTGAGACTGTGCGTGCCTGTGTGTGTGTGCGTGTGTGTGTGCGTGTGTGTGTGTAGGGGCATATTTTGACATAATCTGCAAATATACTTGTAATCATTTTCTTATTTGCCTTCTGATTTTGCTGAATAACCCCAAGGCCCTGTCTGCACAAAGCCAGGTTGCTTCTAAATAGTCCGTCCAGTCTTTCTGCTGGAACATTAGTGAGGAAAGCCAAGACGCCTGAGAAGCGTGTTGAGCGCTGCTGGACATGCATCCCAGCGCAGCCAAACAGAATCAGTCTCAGAATGTAAATGCACCTGGAATGTAGTATCCAGGTCCCAACACCTTCTTTATTAATTCTACAGATTTTTATTCAATTCCTGCTACATTCTAGACAGTTTTCTAGATCGAAGAGTTATGGCAAAGTCTCTGCTTCGTGAATAGATACTATGAGAAGCGGTGATAAGCCCCCAGAGAGTATGGGGCGATGGAAGGCACTGCATTTTTATAGAAGGGGGCTCGCTCTTAGGATGATTCCTAAAGGCGCAAGGATTGAGGGTGCGAGCCATGCGGCCTCGTGGGAAAGGAGCACCCTGTTGTGCAAAGAGCATGTGGGCCAGGCAGGATGTGAGAGTGCTTGGCATACTGGAGGAGTGGCAGAGGGAAGCCGGAGCTCAGAAGAAGGAGGGGTGGGGGACTTTTGATGAGGAGAAGGTCAGAGAAGCATCCGGAGCCCAGATGACAGAAGGTCACATGGGCATAATAGGGACCTTCGGGTTTTGCTCTGAGACAGCCACGAGAAGGCCGGCGGGCTTGGGAACGAATGGCGACATTTCCTGACACTGTGGCGACCTCACTGGTTGAGGCCAAAGGGTGGAAGCAGGTGACTCAATGACTGGTGAGGTCATTTGTGCCATAATCTCCGTGACAAATGATGGTTGGGACCAGATGATAGCCCGGAAGCAGTGAGCAGTGAGTGGATTCGGGGTTTATCAGGAAGGGAGAGCAAAAGGCTGGCTGATGGATTGGGTGCTGAGGGAGAGGAAGAGCTGGGCTCCAGACGGCCAGTCCGAAGGTGGGATCTGTGGGCCAAGAGCCAGGGGAGGACAGAGCAGGCCACGGGATAGGAACAGTCCTGTTTCCGATGCATCCAATCCACTTTGGTAAGTCAAAATGCAAACTGAACTCTAGTAAGATGTTCAAAGCTTGAGGTGTGTGTTTGGGTGAGAGGTCTGGACTGGAGGTACAGTGTGAATGTCACCAGGGTGTGCCAGAGCTGGCTGAGACACAGCGGTGTGCACCTCTTCACAACTCCAGGTGCAGTGGTGACATGCGGGGGGCCTGAAATGGGCCGTGGAGATTGGCGAACATGCACATCAGGTCTTTTTTCCCTAGAGAGCTAGACATTTACCAGCACTTCCCTAGAGGATGGTTTAGAGGCACAGCACTCGGGGACACTGCCGGGGACACAAGGACACACCAGAGGCCTGGACCTGAGGCCACTCCAAGGCTTAAGGGAGGAACCAGTGAAGATTAACAGGAGGATGGGGGTGCAGCTCAGTGGTAGAACACTTGCCCAGCATCTGCAAGGCCCCGGGTTCTTCCCCAGCACCAGTAACACACACACACACACACACACACACACACACACACACACACACACACATACACACACATATGCACACGTGGGAATAATGGACTTGCAAATGCTGCTGACAGTCAAGTGAGAGAAGGGCCGAGAAAGCACCTTATTGCGGGGATAGCACAAAGCCCGCACACCCCTCTTCAGAGTCTCCTGGGTGTTTCTAAACACACAGATGCGCTGGATCCAGTTCTCAGGGGCAGGTCAGGTGGGCGGAAGAGGCAGAGCAGTACCTTCATTGATAATATTTTCTCCTGGAGGCCGGTCAGTGGGGGAAGGAAGAGCGCTGCCTCAGAGGGGGAGATAATGCAGACAGGAAGTGACAAGCTCTGGGGACAAGTTTCTCTCAGCCAAAGTCAGCCCTGGGCAGGGCCACTGGGCACTGGAGGGGGCCGTGGGGCAACGGTTAAGCAGCTAAGGCAGCAGTGAAATTGTCCTACCTGTAGCCCCAGATGGTCATCCCACTTTAAACAACGTCTCTACACACACCTTAAACCACTATACGAAGGATGGAGCTGCGATCATCCCCTAGCGTGTGCCCCCTCGCTACCAAAAATAAAGTCCAGAGGGGATAAAGGTGGATTTCAGTATCTTATGTTGGTCACCTGGGGCACAAGCCAGTCCCCGCCTCTACCTTTTAGCTTTCCTAAGAGCTACACAGAGGAAAACCTTTGTTATTTGGTTTGTTGTGCGCTGAAAATTTTTCCCACGTCTTGATGTAATCACGTTTGAGGGCTCCACAGCCCAGCCGAGTCCCAGATACATTTAGAAAGCATAATTTAGGGGCAAGGCAGCCATCAGCCGTCCAGAATGAACTGGTCCTAATCTGAATGCCGAATCAGGGGACTTACGCCTAAACTGTAAGAGAAAATCGACTGACCCAAACCTAAAGGCACCAGGCACTAGGTCTTTGGTGTGAGACCCCCTCTCTGAGTCTTTATGGATCTTGTAGAAGAAAATCCTGCTCCCCTCTGTCAACTGGGCCAAAGCAAAGCAGCAGCCGACATGTCCACCTGTGTAGATGCCAGCCATAAGTGGTTTCCTGCTCCGGGCCCGAGCTGCAATGTGCACAGTTCCCCTCCTGCCTCTTTCATTTTCCCTTTAGGTAAGAAGGTGCCTCAGGTACCTCAAACACCAGGCAGTGAAGAGAACTTTAAAAGCAGACAGGTGTGAGCCTCTCCGCCAGGCTGGGCTGGTATCTGAACTGGTCCACACCCACCCTGCAGAGTATCCGGAGCTGGTGTGGCCGGCATGGTCCCAGCACCCCCAGAGGGCTCTTCTCTGCAGGTGACGGCAGCCTGCTTTGGCTTTGCTGTATCGCGTGGCCAGGTCCGCCTGCACAGGGAGAGATGTGGGAACCACTGGTTCTGGTTCTGGTTCTGGTTCTGGAATCATCTCACTAACATGCCAGCTCAGTACACTATGTTCTGAATGTTTGTGTCCACCCAAAGTTCATGCTAAACCCCTAAGTCCCGAGACGATGGTATTAGGAGGGACTTTGTTCTTGTAAGTGGAATCAGTACCCTTCTAAAAAGGCTGCCGAGGGCTAACTAGTCCCTCCCTCCATGGGCAGCCACAGCAGGAAGAGGCCCCTGTGAGACAGAGAATGTGCCCTGACCCGACACCAAGCCTGCCTGCTGATGTTCGACTGCCTGGCCTCCAGGGCAGTGAGAAAGAAAGTCACCCAGTTTATGGCATTTTGTTATAGCAGCCGGAACTGGCTAAACCGTCCTGAAAGAGGGAAAAGAGGAAACTCTCAACCTGTTAGGCCTCAACTCTGATTTCCAAGTGGAACTACTTTAAAAAACATCCTCTGGAAAGAAGGCCAAAGTGGCACATGCCTGTGATCCCAGCTACATTAGAGGCTGAGGCAGGAGGATCTCAAGTGTGAGACCAGCCTGGGTAACTTAATGAGACTCTGTCTCAAAATAAAAGGTAAAAAGAGCGGTTCATGTAGCTCAGTAGTAGAGCGCTTGCCTAGAATGCAGGAGGCCTTGCGTTCCACCTCCTGTACGAAAAACAAAGCAAGGGCACTTGTTGGTCTAGAGTCAGCAGCGGAGAACAATGAGCTTGCACCAGCCCACTGAGTAACGAGGCTTCCTGAAGCCGGGTGCCCCATGAGTAGGAGCCAGCCATTCAGGGGTACCTGGGTCTGTGGCACTTAACCACAGCCACAGAGATTGCCCCAGCTGGCCTTCATGTCTCAAAGGATCCTGGGACCTGTGTTCCGTGTCCTCCCCTGGGCAGTGCTGGACCAACAGGCCTCCAAACTAAAGCACCTCTCCAGCGACGCTGTGACTCTCTGCCCTCTGTCAGATGGTCTTACGCCTGCATGGGAGAGACTCGGAGTGCCGGAGAGTAGTGGGGTTCATCTTCTCCTCCTACTGCGTGGGACCCCTGGGGCAGGGACGGTGAACCTTTCAGAGCTCCCAAGATACAAGCAGCCCACCCCGCACCCGCCTCACCCTTCGCCTTAACTCTCAGGGCCATACTCCATTCGCTCCTCTCGTCCCGTACATTAGGACCGACCCGAACGCCTGCTGCTGCCAGGCAGGGAAAAGAGATGCAGGGCGACAAGGAAGAGGACACATTGCAAACCGGGCACCCAGCAAGGAAGGCAGCTGCCACTTGGCTTTGCCAGGGGGGCGCCGAGGTGGGTGTGCCTGAGCCTCTGAGAGAGGTGAAGATTGGGGGAAGTGTGTGTGTGTGTGTGTGTGTGTGTGTGTGTGTGTGTAAGAGACAGAGAGAACTAGAGCAAAAGAATTATAAAAATGTCTCTATTTCTGCCAGATTTTTGGCACATGCCTGTAATCTCAGCTACAGCTTCTCAGGAGGCTGAGGCAGGAAGATCACAAGTTCAAGGCCACTCTGAGCACCTCAGTGAGCCCCTGTCTCAAAATACAAAGGGCCGGAGATGCGGCTCAGTGTTAGGAGACTTGTCTGGCCTGTGAAAGGCCCTCGGTTGAATTTCCAGTACCGCCCCCCAGTTTCCACGTTTTTACATGCTGGCGACTAATCCAGACTTAAAGAAAAACATTGTGCGCCACACAAAGCTTGATTGCAGGCCTGTGTGGCCCGCAAGATGCTGGTTTGCAACTGACATGAGAAAATAAGCACGGTCCCACCCCAGGTATCTATGTCTTCTCTCTCCAGTCGTGAATTTCATTAAAAGGAGACATCTCAACCAAGATAATTCATCTCGGAATAGATCTTCAGGGCTTCCCACTGGCATCTTACTCTGACTGCTAAATTGGAATATTATTATTTAAAAAAAACTCTCTTGACAGGTCAAATGAAAAATTTAAAATACATTTACATAAACTGCATAGCTGTCCTCCAGCTATTGGAAACTGGAAGTCTGCACCTGCTTTGGTATTTCCCAGCAAGAGGAGTAGAATTTAAGAAGCAACTGGACCTCGGGTCTAGCTTGTCGTCAACCACTTCCTCTTACCGGTGGCAGGTGCCCCCATATTATAGGGACCCTATCAAACTAGTTCCTCCAATAAAACAATCGCCCTTCTGCTAGACATGTGTGTTGCTGCCGACTCACGTTTACAGACCAGCAGTATGAAGCCCTCCTGGAAGATGGAGGTTGCAGGGCCCCAAGCTGACATTCCCTGTGATCAAGGCGCTTGGCTGATTACAGCTGAACTAAGACCTTCTCACTCTAAATCACCTCTCTCGTGCTAGGTGCAGAGTTCTGGGGTTTCAGCCAAGTACTGTGACCAGGACCTTGAACAGCTTCACACTCCTTTCCTGATTAAAACTTCGGCTGTACCTGCAGGAACTCTTCATCTTGCATGGTGTTAAAGTGGAAGGGTGCTCCAGCTGGGTAGAGTACAAGTCAGACTTCCTGAATGTCCCTTCTAAATGTCAGCTCCCACTTGTCATAGCCACGGCAGAGATTTCTCTCTTTAATTTTAATCCCAGAACATCCTCCCTCCTGCCTCTTGCCAGATAAGGCGGTTGCGAATTGACTGCCTTCTAGCACTCAGCCAAAAGCCCAGGCACATCTGACCGCCGAGGGAAAAGGCTCAATGGGAGTGTTGGTCATCTGTTACTTTAATCCCTTTGCGCTATATCCTTATTGAATTAAACAATAAGTATCAATATGCTTGGACCATATTTTCTCAACTCCCTGCTGGAATTATGAAATGGTGCTGAGATTTAATTCATCTTGATGGAGGCCCAATCTGCAGTGTCCTTTTAAAAGAGTATAGAGCAAGCCAGTCTGGGTCTGAACAGGGGCGGCAGGGTGACAGAGAGGTGGGTGGGCAGAGCTGACAGTGTAAGCCCAGGGCGAGGCACAGGGGTCTGCTGATGGCAGAGAGAGCAGAGGCAGCATCTTGCTCAGAAAGTTGCCTGAGTGCTTCTGAAGTTCTTTCAAAATGCCTATTGAATATGTTGTTCCTTATCATGCCTTACATATGTTCTACTCTGTTAATTCCTTCCGGAAGACAATAAGAAGTATGTAATTTCAGGTGCTTACCTTTTTTACTTTTGCTACCGGGAAACTCAAAGTTTAAGTGGGGCTCAACCTCAGTGACTTGCTCATTCTAGAAGACCTTTTACATTTATCTCATATTTTCCCTTTCTTGTATTTTACAATATCCTCAGTTTCCTACCCAGTAGTCATGCAACTATATTTTGTACTCCTGTCAAGCAGCAGAAGTGTTAGTTTCTATAAGCGAAACCAACACAATGGAAACATCATCAATTGAGAGTAATGGAAAAAAAAAAAACAAAACAGAATGAACTGTGCAAATCAAAAACTGATTGTCTCTGCAGGTGTATCCAGAAGCCTCTGCCTTCTCCCTGAGGGGAGCCTCAGGCCCTGACCTGCAGAGCTTTCCATTGCACCCCCTTGTGTACTGGGGTACGAGACCCCTCAGTGGAAGTGGGATCTGGGGGACACAGATAAAGCAAGGCAGAGGGGTCCCTGGCAGAGGGACCCTCACTGGGGGACGCCCTGTGCCCTTCCTCCCACACGCACTGCAGCTGTGTCCCAGGACCACCCTCCGCAGTGTCCTGCTCAGTGTGGGGCGGGCTGGAGAGGAGGCATCGGGGCTTTTCGCTCCCACCAGGATGTGGGAAGCTTCCTCTCCATCCTTTTCACTCTGCACTTCTTTTTTCTCTTCCTTTTGAAATTTCACTGTCAGTGTACCGGACTGTCCACTATCAGATACACAAATAACAATAGCTTCCTGGGAAAGATTCGCTGCTGCAGGCCCTGGGCTGGCGCCAGGAGGAGGAGGCGAGCCAAGAAGTCGGCTTTCGGAAAGCCGCGGGGCTCAGATAGCAGTTTCGGGGTGATTGTTCTGCTCCATTAGGGGCGCTGGCTCAGGATCCCCTCCAAACCCAGGCTCCGTGTCTCCTCTGGGGAGCTCTGGCTCCCACACACCTCACATACTGGGGCTTTTGTTTTGTTTGCTTTTCATGAACCGCCCATCACTGGAACCTAGTATCTGATCTTGCTTGCTCAGGGAAGGAAAGAGGGAACGCAAACTGCAGGACAAAGAGGTTTGCAGGAGGGTGAGGTTCACTCAGAAAGAAAGACCAGCACATTGCCGGTGCAGATTCAGGCCCGGAGCAGCCGCTGAGAATTCCTGAGCCCATCCCAGCCTGGTCGGCCAAGAGCCTGGGAAGCAAGATGCGACTCCCTGCAGACCAAACCGCCTGCAGACGGGCCAGCACTCTGACCAAGGACGGTCCCAAGTCAGCTTCACTTCCGTCCTAGAGGGAACCTCCGGGGTCAGCCAGGGTAAGGAGGGAAGGAGGGAATATCCAGTTACACATTTTCCTCCCTCCTTCCGTTAGCAGCCCCAGCGGTGGCCCCTGGGAAGGTGGGAAGGAAGAAAACACGCTCTCCAGGCAGCTGGACAGCCAGCCAGGCCCAGCCACAGGAAGGAGGAGGGAGTGCCTCCCTCCCAGGTGCTCTTCAGACACCACCCCGTCTCCACATGTCCTCTGACACCTGTCCCCGTCTACCCCTTCAAGAACATGGCCAGGAATGGATTCATGTGCAAAGAAACTTACAGAGACTGCGAAGCCCTCACCCATGTACACAAGACTGAGACGCTCACTGATGAGCTCTAGCCCGCCTCACGAATCGTGCGCCTTTCAGTGATCCCTTCCACCACCTTGATCCCCAGACCCCCAAGAGGCCAGCTTGACTCTGTGTCCCCCCGCACAGAAGGAGGACGTGGAGAGCAGAGAGGAATCATCTGCCCAGGGTTGTCTGGCCAGTGGCGGCAGGTGCTGGGCTCGAATCCAGCAGTCAGAGCTCTCTGGCGGGAAGCTGGTTGCGGGTGACACTGGGTGGGAGCCTGGGGCGTGCGCTGCGGAAACAGGTGTACAGCGTCGGCAGACGAGAATACAAGATGCCCAATCAGGTCTGGATGTCAGTCCAACGCAGGCTCACTTTTCACTATTGGGACGTCCCTGTGTGTTTCTCTGACACTGAAATTTGTGTCTGTCCCAAATTTTACCTGGTGATACTAACTGTAGGGTGACTTCCTCTCGTATTAAGATGTCGCTCTGATTTTTTCGATTTCTCCTCCTACATCCATCCCTAGAGCCTCTGAGTTCTACTTTTCTACATATTCTTTTGGTTTTGTGTTCAGAATTGTTGTTGTTGTTGTTGTTGCTGCTGTGTTTTTGCAGTACTGGGGGTCAAACCCAGCGCCTCGTAGCTGCTACTCTTCCTTCAAGATCAATTGTGACAGGTCGTGGTGGCACATGCCTGCAAGTCCAGCACTCTGGGAGGCTGAGGCAGGATTACAAGTTCAAGCCTTAGTGATTGTCTCAAAATAAAATAAAGAAAGAAAAGAAAAAAGGGCTGGAGATGTAGCTCAGTGCATTTAATCCCCAATACTAAAATAAATGAGTGAATGAATGAAAATTAAACAGATAGTAAATAAAATCAGTTGTGGTTGGGAGTGCAGCTCAGTGGTAGAGTACTCACATACCAAGTATGAGATGTTGGGTTCGATCCTCAGGAGCAAAAAAAAAAGACCTGTATTAACAAGATTTAATGCTGTCTGAGCACTCAGAATATGCCAGGCTCGTTCCTTCAGAAGACTCACAGTGGTGGCTTCTGTCCACCAGACGTGGGGGTCCACACTCTCAGCTCCAGGAATCCCCACCACCCCACAGAAGCACAGGCAACCTCTGCAAAGAGGAGGCCAGGAAACGCTGCAAGGAGGCTGGGAAGACTTTGACTCCTGCCCCTGCCTGCTCCAGAGGACTTGTGTGTGTTTGTTTGTTTGTTTGGGTGCCAGGGATCGAACTCAGGGCCTGGCATTTGCTAGGCAAGCACTCTAACCACTGAGCTAAATTCCCAGCCCCTGGGACTTGTGTTTCTAAAATACTTCCATTTCCGGAGTTCATTCGGGAAGAGATTTTCATAAACTAAAAAAAGAAGTTACTGGAAAGCGTCGTGGTAGGCGCCGTGGTCGACAGAGCTGCTCAGACCTCAATAGGCAGAGAAACCACTTGGGATCCTGTAAGCGTGTGTTCCTAAGAAGGCCTGAGCCCTTCCGACGCTGGGCCGCGGGGAGCACGGTCTGTGGCAAGGCGTGAAGCATGCTCTCGCAGAGGCGCCTGCAGATAGAAGACTGCTCTTTCTCGTCTTTGACTGCAGCCAGCCAGACCCTGCTGGAAGCCCGCCCATCATACCCTAAGAAATAAGGTTACACCTGGTCAATACAGTGACGGACACAGGTCTCTTCTGCCTCTCTCCATCACTGAAATCCAAGACCCAGTGAGTGTGGTGGGCTCAGATCTGTGGTTCTCATCACAAAGTCCTGGGGTCAGGGCATCTGTCTCACCGGGTAGCTTGTTGGAGATGCAAACTCTCAACTATGCGTAGCTCCACTGAGTCACAGGCGGTGCTGAGCCCCTGGGTGTGTTTAGCACGCCTTCCAGAACAGGCCGGTGCAGGCTGAGGAGTGAGGACCAACAGCCCAGGCCTGGGGCCACGGGCAGGAGAGATTCATCTCCCAGCAGCAGAGACCTCGTGGCTCTCGGGGTCTGTGGTAGGGGCTCCTTCCCACAGCTTACGTTAGAAACCCGGAGTGCTCCTTAAAATCACAACCTGGGGGCAGACGTGGGTAGACACCTTTGGTAAAAGCTACCAGGGGACACTAAAGGGCATCAGAGGCTGCTAACACAACCAAAACGCCGATGCTTGGAGAAGGGGGCTCGCAGCCCTTCTCAGCTGCAGGTGCACAAACCCAGTTCCCGAGGCAGTGCCGGTCAGGCCCGGCAGAGTCCCAGCTGGTGTCTGCCCCCTCTGAAGCCCGGGACCCTGCCGGCTGAGTCACAGCGTTTTCTCCTAAGCCCAGGCCACACAGTGGGTGCAGGTCTGCTCTCTGCTTTCCCGCAGGCCCAGTGCCCAACCTCACTCTTGTTAACCCTGCTTCCTGCCCTTCCTGTCTGAGAGGCTCTTATTCTCTCTGCCGTGTCCCGACCCAAGCATATTCCTGACTTCTCAGGTCCTGATCCCTGACCCAAACGGAAATCGACTCCCTGAAATTCACCATGTTCCGAGTCGTGTAAGCGGGGACATTGCAGAAATCATCCTGGGGCTGCTCTCCACAGAGCACCCTGGACCCTGGATGCGCTCTGTGGCACTACCCGTCCCAGTCTGGTCTCGAGTAGAGGGACCGGCTGGCCTTACTGCAGTGCCCACAGGTCACAAGCAGCCCAGCAGCCAGACCTCAGACCTGCCCCTCCCTGGGTGCTAGTTGTTGGGAATCTGGTCCCCGCTGAGGGACAATGAGGCCGCTGTTTCGGGTTTATTCAGAGAGGTGCACTGAAGGCAGCCAGCACCTAAGCACCCCTCACCTCCAAATCTTAACTCATCACTTTGCTTCTCCCACAAAGGGAAATAATCGACACCCCCATCCAATTTCCTTCCTGTCCAGTAGAAGTTTCCATCACATTAGTCCACACAGAGGACTTTTTTTAAAAGGGAAA
>PVJO010007070.1:0-84533 GCA_004026905.1 Hystrix cristata | reverse complement strand
CGGGGGCAGGGCTAGATGCGTCATAGGGTGGCTAGGTGCTGATTGATTCTATGCTGGTGGCGGGGTTTGAATATCGGCGCGCGCGGGCTGTTTGAACTTGGCGCGCGCGGGCTTTGTTGGCGCGCGCGGGCTCTGGGAATACGGAAGTCACGAATTATGTTGGACTTTGCTGAAGTGGCTTGCCTCTTGGCTCCCGACACCCACCTCCAGGTGCTGGGGATGGAACCCAGGGGTGCTCCACCACTGAAGTACATGTCCTGCCCTTTTCTTTTTACAATTTTGAATCAGGGTCTTGCCGAGTTGCTGGGGCTTTGCTCAGACTGGTGGTGCTCCTCCTTCAGCTTGTGAAAGTGCTGGGATTATAAGCATGCACTACCATGCTCAGCTGTTTTTTTATCATTGATGTCAAACCCTGCTCACAGCCTGTTTCTCATTCTTCTCTGTTGCTTTTGTTTGGGTGTTTACAGTGATGTAGATTCCTTTTTTTCTTTCCTTTTTGGGCTCTATTGATCTTCCTTGATCTGGGGAGCCATATCTGTTATCAGTTTGCGAATATTTGCAAGTATTATCCATTATCCCCACTTTCTATAATTATATTAAAACTTGAATAAGATAGTTTCCTTCAGTCATTCATATATCTTTTAATTTGTTTCTTGTGGGTAAGTTATCTGACTCTATCTTCCTGTTCTGTGACAACGGCCCCCAAAAGCCATGATTTTTGGATTTTTGAGACCAAGTCTCACCAAGTTGGCCAGCCTGGAATCCTCCTGTCTCACCCTTCTGAGTGCTGCTGTTGTATTTCCTGTGGCACTCAGTAGAATTCTACTACAGAGCTGTAGTCCCACTCCTTTTAAAGCTGGGCATGGTGGTGCATGCCTATAATCTCAGCTGCTTGGGAGGATGAGGCAGGAGAATCACAAATTGAAGTCATCTTGGGCAAATTGGTGAGACCTGTCTCAAAATAAAATTTATAAAATGGTTGGAGATTATAATTTGCTGGTAGAGCACTTGCGTAGCATGCACAAGGCCCTGAGTTCAATCTCCAGTACTGCCTAAAAATAGTAATAATAATAATCATGGTTCCAACCTCACCCTAATTCTGTGTTTGAAAGACCATAGTTAGAGTACAGTGGAAGGTTCCCGGAGCTCTTCATTTGTCGTAATGTGTGGAAATCTGAATCTCTTGCTCTAATCCCCATTATTCTTTAGGAAAAAATAAATTTTGACATAGTAAAGTTTTGAGGGGAAGGTTCTAGAGGCATAAGAGTACACAAAGGTAAGGATATGTGTTAGTCCTGTTTGCTGAGGGATTTAGGGATCCAAGATTGAGACCTCATTTTCGCTTCTTAGTTTCCGGGTGAAGCTGATGTAGCTGGTTTGGGGGCTACACTCAGAAAACCCCAGGACTAGTGGCTGGCTGGAGTTTCAGCTCTGATTCTTTCGCCCCTGAGGTAGGGAAGCTAGCTGACTTGGGAACCATTTTGTGAAGATTTCATAAATGTGGTATATACTTTCTCTTGATGTTAAGCAGGTTGTTTAAGATCGCTGCATTCATGTCATGTTTCCTTTAGTGATCATTCGGGTTATGTTCGTCCAGTACCAGTTCCACGAAGTTTAAATAGTGATATTTCCTATTTTGGTGTTGGGGGCAAGCAAGCTGTTTTCTTTGTTGGACAATCAGCCAGGGTAAGTAAAAAGATTTCTTTTAAGTAAAGTTTATTAAAATATTTGTATTGTTGACTAGTTTAATTATTAAGAGTTTTTGAATTACTCTTTTTAATATTTGGCAGATGATAAGCAAACCTGCAGATTCCCAAGATGTTCATGAGCTTGTGCTTTCTAAAGAAGATTTTGAGAAGAAAGAAAAAAATAAGGAGGCGATCTATAGTGGATACATTAGAAACAGAAAGGTGCAATACATTTTAACTCTAAATACACATTTATTTGGACAGATGACAGGATGGAACTTTTTTCCCAGATTTATTACGGAGACACTAGTGTTGCTGTTTAAAACACTTAATAGTATAAATTTTTCCAGATTGGTTACTTACTTTTTCATTCTTTTTCCTTTATTTACATGAGTAGCAACAGTGCTCATTTGTGTGCTTTCTTAGACTAAAGATTTTTATACAAGTTGTATCAAAAGTCTTAATAAGCTTTCTGTCATTGATCATCGAGTTGTAAACTTCTCCCACCACTTTGGGAGGCTCAGGCGGAAGGACAGCAAGTTCAGTCCCAGCCTGGGCAGCGTAGTGACTTAGACTCTTACCTCAGAAATAAAATAAGGATTGAAGATGTAGCTCAGTGCAAAGGCCCTGGGTTCAGTTCCCAGCTGTAAACTTTTTCTTTGGTCTGATTCTAGGTTTTTAAATCTTTGTTATAAAATAATCATAGACGGTAGAATACAAAGTGAATGGTAGAGTAGTAGACTTTCAGGAAATCAGAATACCAGACAAATATAAACGAGAGATGTGAGATTTCTGTTGTTTGTTTGCTTTAAATTTGTCATTTTTAATATGATAGATTGTTAAAGAATTTTAATCTTAAAAGTGAATTCATGGTATTTGTTGTATATCACTTCAACTTTCTATGTTCGAAACATTTTTTATGGTTTTTTGAGATAGGGTCCCACTGTCTGGTGGTTTTGAACTTGTATATGGCCTAATTTGGCCTTATACTTGTGATCCAAGTACTGGGATTACAGCTGTGCACCACTGTACCCAGCAACATCTTTAAAGTAATTTTGAATATTTAAAAAATCGCTGATTTTAAATGAGTTGTAGAAAATTTTATAGGAAAGTATAAAGAAAACAAAAATACTCCTAAGTGGCAGAGAAAAGTACTGATAACATTTTGATTTCCTTCTAGTCTACTTTTTTAGTTTTGATCCTGCTTTTCTTAAATAAACACTTTGAGTATTTCTCAATTTTATAAAATATTTTAGTATGCAGTGCATTCTTACTAGCTTTAGAATATTTCCTTTGAAGATTCATGTTACTTAACTATTTTTGAGCATTTAGCATATTTAAAAGATTTCGTGTAAGGATAATGCTGTGAGTATCTTCGTACAATATTTTTCCTGAATTATGGATTTTTTTTTAATATAAATGGCTTTTTTTGTTTCTCGTTTGGTTTGGTTTGGTTTTGAAGCAGGGTCTCATTTCCAACATACTGTGTAGTCTGGGCTGGCCTTGAACTCAAAATCCTCCTTGCTTAGTCTCCTGAGTTCTGGGATTACGGGCTTGTGCTACCATGCCCAGCAGAATTACAGATTCTTAAAATAGATTGTTAGAATTTTAGTAGCTGCAACATTGAATTTTACTCTTAAAATGTTCATAGTATGTATTAAAAATTGCTTGCCTGGAAGGTTAAACTAAAAATATTTGCACGAATCTCCAACAATTGTGTGCCTGTCTGATCATTTCCTTATTTCCAGAATGAGAAGGTGAAAAAGCAGCAAAATGTTGGCAATTTAATAGGCAAAAATAATACTTCTCATTACTAGTCACTTGAACTTTTTTCCCCGTGTTTATTAGCCACTTTTCTTTTCTCTAAACTTAACATTCTTTCTGTCCAAGAAACTTCCTTAGTTTTGCTTATCCCGCTTTCCTTTGCCTCAAATTTGTTGCATTTGTTTAGCAAATTATATATTTGAAAATCTTTACATAATTATTCCATCTTTTTCACCTTGCTGAACCATCACAAAGCCCAATAAAATATATTGGTTGACACATTACCTACTATGTTAAAACAAGTGAAAAAAAATGGGAATTGAGAATTTGAAGCTTGGATAGAGCTGGGATATCTGGATCACATTTTCTGTGCCAGCTTTTCCTATGTTTTGTGCTAAATTCATCCCCGTAGGCATTCCATAGACACCAATAAATACCTGGTCCTTTTCTTTTCCAGATCAATTCTTCTACCCTATATTTGTTGAATTCCTCACCCCCATTACTCTTATTTTAAAAATCAACCAGTTTCCTGGAGAAAATAGTTTGTTTATCCTTGTATTTTTTGTACATGTAGTAACATACACAGTGTATACAGCCACATGCACACATACCTGTAACATTACTAAAGACTGAGAAGTCTCATTCTCTTCAGATCTCCCCCACTTTCCTTGACAAGCTGTAGGTAATCTCTACAAGTGTCCTGGTGCCCACGATGCTCCGCTCACTGTTAGATGCAGCATGTTTGGGCTAAACCTGCGGTCAGAAGGCCCTAGTTGTCTTGACTGTGGAGGCCTGGGTGTTGGTCCTGACTCAGTTACATGGTAGGAATCCCGTGCGAAGTTCATTTCACTCTAGGGTTGGTGTTCTCCATTTTTTAAGGCATTCAGAAGCTCAGTATGTGTCCCATCCTCACGGTCTCGTCACACACTCGCTTAGTTTGTAGTACTAGGGCAGTCACCACATTTTTCTGAAGTTTGTTTCTGCAGCCTGTCCAAGTGAATCACATCAAAATTAATATACTAATTACTTGTATAATTATAATTTAGATGATATAATCTGTTGTATTTGTATTCACTCTCGTAGCCATCTGATTCTGTTCATATTACAAATGATGATGAAAGATTTCTACATAATCTTATTTTGGAGGAGAAGGAAAAAGATAGCTTTACTGTTGTGGTTATCACGGGAGTACAACCAGAACATATACAGTACCTGAAAAATTATTTCCATCTTTGGACTCGACAGTTAGCGTAAGTAATTCTCTTTGTTCATGAAATATTGCTTATCTTGGTAAAGACAGAAGATATTACAGCTGACTCTGAAGCCTCTTAGACATCACTTGTGTCCCATTTCTTCCCTTCTGCACTATATAAAGTATCTGATGATGGTGTTAAAACGGCTCTCTATTCATTCTGTAAACATCACAGATCACTTGAGCAATGAGGCAATGGACATTTGACACCTGTTACAAAACTAAAGATGAGCTTCAGAGTTTATCAGATTTAGCCTTGTTCGTCGCATGCTCCTATTGTATGCCACTTTTCCATAGTATCTGCTCTAATCTTCCACACCATATTTTTGTCTGCCTTTCCCCACTGAGTCTTTTAATTCCCTGCAGGATTTTCATTGTCTAGAAGAATGGCTGCTGCATAGTAAATGCTCAGCTGTTTACTTCATGAATGTGTCAAGCCCATTAAAATAAAAAACATATGTATGTAATATGTGTCGTGTTAGGAATACTTAAATCATTTTGTGTTTATGCCAGTAAAACTTCTGGGTTGCACATATATATCCAGTTAGACCATCAGAGAAATATGTAATGGCTATAAGTTTTTTCTCTATGCCTATATGATACATATCACTTACTGGATTGTTTCCATAATATGCATCATGCGAATTACTGAGTTTTGTGACATTGGTATAAAAGTCATGTTTCTAAAAAAGCCCTGCCTCCCCGCCCCCTTTCTGTACTGGAAATTCAACCCAGGGCTTTTGTCCTGGACTGTTTCCCCAGCCCTTTTTAATTTTGGCACAAGGCCTCACTTAAGCTGCTACAGTGCCCAGGCTGGGCTCAAACTTGCCATTCTCCTGCCTCAGCCTTCCAGATTGCTGGGATTATAGACACATGCCACCATACCTGGCATCAGTGGTATATTAAAGAGTTGCTAGGTGTTTTAGTTACTTTTCTCTCGTTGTTGGGATAGAATACTCGACACCCAAAGTTAGGGAAAGAAAGGTTTATTAGTTCACAGTCTGTAGAGGTTTCAGTCTAGTCTGCTGGGTCTGAGGCAGGGCGGGCCGGCGTGGCAGACCGGCAGCCGACCGGCCACAAAGTAAAGTGAGGAATTGTAAGGAATGTATGTAAGTAAGCAATGTAAACAAGTAGCTAGTTAGCTTCTTCTTGTATCTTTTATCTAGGCTACCTGTCCCCAGGGTGGCCCGTATTCCCACCCCCAATCTCAGTCTCACATTCTTGATCCCAGCAGAACCATGTCAAACCAATCAATGGATCAATTTAGTAATTACACACTCTAGATCCAGCTATCTCTTACCACATGAGGCTTTGGGGGGACATCCAGACACAAACCATAACATTCCGCCCCTGGACCCCCAAAGACTCATATATAGCCCATTATGTAAAAAGCATTTAGTCTATCTCTAAGAGTTGCCAAAGTCTTAACAGTTTCAGCATTGCTGAAAAGTCTAAATCTAAAATCTCCTCTGAGATTTAAGGCAAACTCTTAGCTGTAAGCTCTTATATATATGAAAAGAAGGTTAAACACTTCTAACATATAATGGCATAAGATAAGCATTACCATCTCAAAAGGTATAAATAGGGGAATATATAGGAACGGGACCAAAGCAATTCTGAAATCTCGCAGGGCAAACATTAAGTCCTGTAGTTCTAGGTGTAGCTCCCATGGCTTCTCTCTTGGGCTGGTTCTGTTCTTTTGATGTAGTTTTCCTCAGGCGATCCACATTCTTGGCTTCTCTAAACTTTTGGGGTCTCTAGTGTACCTTCGGCTTTACCTTCATAGCTTCACACACTGCCCTCTCAGGGGCACACTGCCTGGCCTCTCAGGCCTTCCTCTGAAATCTGGGTGGAAGCCTTCCTGACCCCACAACTCTTATATTCTGTACGAACCTAAAACCAGGGCCACGAGGATGACGCCAGGGTCTGCCGCCAGCTGGAGCAGAAACCAGGCTTCCTTCTTGCTTGTCTGTGGTGGTCATGTGTCTGGATTGTTGAGTGTTCTGAACCAAATCTCGAGGAACAACTTCTTTAGGTCGCCGCCATTCTGGAACGTGGCGTTCTGGGGCATTCTTCTTAAAGCAAAATCTTTCACCTTTTTAACTCTAAGGCTGTAGAGGCTGGAGTCTTGTTGTTTCTTGTGATGCCCGTGGGCCATCTTTTCTTTCATCTTTTGAAATATCCAGCTTTTCTTTGCTGGTTTCTTCAGTAATGAGTCTCTCTTTCATTCTATCTTTGTAGGCCACAACTTTACTGGCACTCTTTTTATGGACAAACTCATAACATTTTGAATCATTCTGCTGGGCTGTTTGTTCTTGATTTTCAACATAAATCTGGCTAAAAGCCCCCAACAATAGCCATGCCACCGCCTCAACATTAGACTGTCTTGAAATTTTTTTTGTAAGATTAATTAGTCTGCCGCCCTTAATTTCAGTCTTAGGCAAAGTCTCTGGACACAAGCAAAATTTAGACAAACTTTCTGTCAAGCCATAACATATATGATCTGGAGTCTAACAGTCAACGCAGTCCTTCTTCCCAGCAGAAACTTCTTGAGCCTGGTCTGTACTGGCAAATTTCTTCATTTCTAAAGTTTTCTTAACTCTTCTTCCCGTAAGCCAACTCTAAAGGCTGTTAAACCATATGGTCAAGTATAGTCTCAGCAACAACCCCACTCCTGGTACCAAATTCTGTTTTAGTTACTTTTCTCTCGTTGTTGGGACAGAATACTCGACACCCAAAGTTAGGAGAAGAAAGGTTTATTAGCTCACAGTCTGCAGAGGTTTCAGTCTATAGTCTGCTGGGTCCGAGGCAGGGCAGGCCGGCGTGGCAGACCGGCAGCCGACCGGCCGCAAAGTAAAGTGAGGAATTGCAAGGAATGTATGCAAATAAGCAATGTAAACAAGCAGCTAGTTAGCTTCTTCTTGTATCTTTTATCTAGGCTACCTGCCCCCAGGGCGGCCTGCACTCCCACCCCCCATCTCAGTCTCACATTCTTGATCCCAGCAGAACCATGTCAAACCAATCAATGGATCAATTTAGTAATTACACACTCTAGATCCAGCTATCTCTTACCACATGAGGCTTTGGGGGGACATCCAGACACAAACCATACCACTAGGATAATAAATTTATTCTTTACTAAAATTTATGAATAAATTTTGCAAATTTATTTGAGGAATAATTAGAGATACATTTTAATTAATCTTAAGTAATTCAACAAAATACAATTAACTTAAAAAAATAAGGTAGCTAATCCCTGACCTGCAACTATACTATAAAGCTACTGTGGTAAAAACAACATGGTACTGCAAAAAACCAGACCTGAGAATCAATGGAACAGGTTAGAAGAAGCAGAAACAACTCCAAACACACTCAGATTACCTCATCCTCGACAAAGGAGCCCAACACCCTCACTGGAAGAAAGATAGCCTCTTTAATAAATGGTGCTGGAAAAATTGGCTGGCCACATGCCGAAAACTAAAACTAGATGCATGTCTCTCACCATATACTAAACTAAAATCGAAGAGGACCAAAGATCTAAACATTAAAACAGACACATTAAATCTACTGGAGAATAGAATAGGAAGAACTCTTGAAGACATAGGGGTAGGAAAAAACTTTATGAACAGAACCCAGACTGCATGGGAAATAATACAAAGAATCAGTGCTTGGGACCACATCCTATTAAAAGGCTTTTGCACAGCAAAAGAAATCACCAGTAGAGCGGGGCAAAAACCTAGAGACTGGGAAAAAAATTTTGCCAGCTGTCCCTCAGACAAAGGTCTAACTTCTTGAATATATGAAAAACTCAAAAAAAATCAAACCCCCAAATTTAAAGACCCAGCCTAAAAATGGGCATCTGAAGTGAATGAACATTTCTCAGACGAAGAAATAAAAATGACAGATAAACATGAAAAAGTGTCCAACATCACTGGTCATTTGAGAGATGCAAATCAAAACAATGCTAAGATTCCATCTCACTCCAGAAACAACAGCTATTATCAAGAAATCAACCAATAACAAATGCTGGCAGGCTGTGGGGAAAAAGGAACACTTCTCCACTATCGGTGGGAATGTAGACTGGTCCAACCACTGTGGAAATCAGTGTGGAGATTCCTCAGAAAACCACAACTAGAAGTTCCATTTGATTCCTCTGCTGGATATCTTCCCAGAAGAATTAAAAACATCATACGTACCACAGCAATATATGCACAACCATGTTCATAGCAGCACAATTTGTAATAGCTAAGTCTTGGAAACAACCCAGATGCCCAACAATTAATGAATGGCTAAAAAGGATACACTAGAGGCATTTGTAGGTAAATGGATGCACCTTGAGAACATACTCTTAAGTGAAGTAAATCAGACACTCGTGAGTACATATCGAATTGTTTTCTGATATGAGAAACCAAAAGTAAATAAGAACAGAGGTATAATAGATATTATGTAAAAGAAAGATAATATTCAAAAGAGAGGAGAACTAGAAAGGGAGAAGGGAAAAGAAGGAAGGGAAAAAGAAAAGAGAAAGGGAAAAAAATGGAAAAATGTAAATAAACCTGCTGTAAATAGAGAAAGGTGGGAGAACGGAGGGGAAGGGGAGGGAAACCAAGATATATCATGTACAGGTACAAAATAACCATGATGAATGTGATCATTATGTATACAATGTACCAGTACATGTTCTTGGTAAAAAATTAAAAAAAAATAAGGTAGCAATAATTTCTGAACTAGTGGTTTTCAGTGGGATATTGTTGAATTTAGTAGTTTAGTTTGTCTTTTGGAATGTTAGGAAAGATTGTTTCAGTGCCATAGAAGAGAAGAGATGAAAGTTCTAGAATATTCTCCCACTGAAATTATTTAAAGATACAATTTTGTCTAGTCCCACTTGAGTACTTTCTAGAACATCCCTGGCAAGTAGAATGATAGACTCTTGTCTTCTGGTTTGTATTTATTTGGTAAACTGTACTTCATGGAAGTACAAAGTATGTGAGTTTTGTAGTTAGGCTTAGATTGAAACCCTCCTACTGTGGTTCTGTGGCCTTACAGTTTAACATGCACTTTTTGCCCCCCCGATTTTGTGTCTATAAAATGAGGTGTAATAATACCTGTGTTTCAGAATTGTTTTTAACATTTGGATACTGTATGAAAGAATTTAGATGTTGCAGTTGGTCAGGATGTAAATCAGTGGTAAAGGACCTCCTTAGCATGCGTGTGACCCTGGGTTTGATCCACAGCACCAAAAAAAGTCTAGCGAAGTGCTTGGCACCTAGAAATTGCTATTAAATAGAGCTGTAAAAACCTCTTTGGTAAAAGATTATGCAAACTATGGTTTTATGTGAATTAAAAGCATAAAATTAATCTTCTTTTTCTAGGCATATTTATCATTACTATATTCATGGACCAAAAGGAAATGAAATACGTACATCAAAAGAAGTTGGACCTTTCAACAATATTGATATCGAAGTAAGATAAAAATCCAATTTAAAATAGAGAAATACAAATGACTGGATAAGTTTACTAGTCCCAAATGACTCTGGATTACAAAAATCCAACAAAGATAACTTCTTTTTGCTTGTGTGTAACCAAAGTACTTCTGTTATTTGGTATCCAAATAAAGAGATCATTCCTAGATCTCTTTTTTGTTGTTGTTTGTTTTTATGGTTTTATTGAGATAGGGTCTTGCTCTATAGGTCAGGCTGGTCTTGAACTCACTCTGTAGCCCAGGCTGGCCTCAAACTCATGGTGATCCTCCTGTCTCAGCCTCCTGAGTGCTGGGATTACAGGCACGTACCACCACACCCCACTTTTGATTTTCTGTTTTCTTTTTAGATGTATTGTTTTTAACCCTTGCTATAGTACTTGGTTTCTGTTTTTCCTGTCCACTAGAGACACAAATTGATCTTGCTTGTATCTTGAAACAAGGAGAAAGCGTGTGTGTGCAATGTGTGTATCGTAGTTATCCTTTTGTTCATAGAATCTTGTGAGATTTTTGAAGCACAGAACATTTGAATGTTGGGTTCTCAATATTCTTGTCTGCATGTTAGAATTTCACTTAGAATGTTGAAACCTTGAATTAAATGTAGTCATTACTTATCTGTCCTTTGCCTCCAGTTTGCTCTTTCTTTGCTTACTTTTTAAGTAGTCTGTTCCTTACAGAGATGCTATGTACAGCTGCTCCACCCATATATAAATGTATATACTTCCTTAAGCTAGATCAGTACTTATATAAGTAAGGGTAGTTTTTGCCTGTTCTGTTGTTGGATCATGGCTAAGAAAAAAAGTAAATTCACCATGGTATTTAATTATTATTTTTGTTTTTTTTTCAGATTTCTATGTTTGAAAAAGGGAAAGCACCTAAGATTGTCAACCTAAGGGAAATACAAGATGACATGCAGACATTGTATATAAACACAGCTTCCGATAGTTTTGAATTCAAGGCTCACGTTGAAGGAGATGGTGTAGTGGAAGGGATTATCCGATACCATCCTTTCTTATATGATAGAGAAACTTACCCTGATGATCCATGCTTTCCATCAAGTATGTTAATTTGTTCTCTTAGCTACAAATGTGGTGTTGTGGTTTAGAATAATAACTTTTTAAAATAATGATTTCTAGTTGACTACTAAAGTTGGATAATTAAATATTAAACTTCTTTTTCTTATGCAACTCTTGTTGGGTATTTGTGATTTTTGCATAGGCTTTTTTTGGCAGGCGGGTGCCAGGGATTGAACTCGGGATCTTGAACTTGCTAGGCACTTGCTCTACCACTGAGCTAAATCCTCAACTCCTCATATTTGTGATTTGTTTGTGTTCCAGATTTTTAAGAAACACTGCCTATAAGAAACTGTTTTTGTTACTGAACTAAACTTTTAGATATCCAAGCATGTTAATCCTTTATATATTTCCCAGATTCTTTTCCCTTTGTAAGTATTCATAAAAGTTTTACACTCTATGCAGTCATATCTGTCCATTTTTCTTTATATTTTGATTTCATCTTGCCGTAGAATGACTTTTTAGACCTTAAATTTTTTTAAAGATCTTGTGGAATTTTTGGTCTTTTAAAATTTTTGTCAGTGTATGTGTAATGTACCACTATGTTTTCCTTTTTTTGTGTGTAGAGTAAGGTAAGGATTTAACTTAATATTTTTCCATCTGGTGGTTATTCACTTAAAAAACCCTTGTGGAATTACTACTAGTGCACTGAATTTATAAATTAGCGAGGTTAAACTTTCTCATCTCCAGTTCTTTAGTATAGTTCTTTAGTTCTTTAGTTCTTAGTTTTCTGGGTCTGAATTCCATCTTTGCCATTTTCTATTGTATAATTCTGGATGAACTGCTCCTTGCTTTGGTTTTCTCATTGGTGAAATGGGAGGTGCTGTCAGGATTATGTGAGAAACTGAGGCAGGGTCTTAAACACCGTTCAGCACCGCAACTCAGTGACTGCCTGCATGTTATCATCAGCTCTGTTTGCTCGGCTATTCTGACATCTGTGTGCTTATAGACAAAAAGATGCTAGTCTTCAAATGATGTCTTAAAAAGAAGAGCCAATACACTGAGTGATTGGAGGGCTTCTCTAACAGCAACGTCATGTGGATTGACTGAAGGAAACTTTTATGGGGCTTCTACGAGGGCTTTTTGGAAGGAGAAGGCTTTAATTTAGGTGGATGACTTAACGCCAGGATAGCTAAGGAGTTAATACACTAGAATTCTGTTATTTGATCTTAATTAATCTGGGTACAAATGAACATACTGCTGAGAAACATGGTAATATTACAGATAATTGTGCTAATTATGGTTTTGATGCGTAGTAACAAATCTTGTAATTCTATTTTTGTACACAGATTTTATATTTACCTATATCTGATCTCTGACAGTGTAGCTGTTTATATGAAACTAAATTTAGTATTATTGACTGATTTGTCCAAACTAGGCAAACTTGCTGCTACAAGATACTTTCAGTTTCTCAGATGATTTTTCACATGTACTTGTCCTACAGAATTTCTGAACTGTTTTAGATTTGGATTCAGCACCTACGTTGTAGGCAGAGAGATTTTGTTCTAGGACATAATCTTTTTTGGACATATGACTCTAATTCTCTAAATAGCTTGAAAGACTTCAGGTTTACCAGCTAGTGTGGTACTCTTAGCGCAGATCAATTAATATAGAATTAATTATTAACTTTAAACAACAAACACTGTTAGGCATGTGGAACCACTTTAGATATCTGCCATTTTGAGGGCAAAGTGAAATTAACTTTAGGTATTGAAAATGCAATTTGAAGGATCATGCATGTTTTTGCGTTACCATTTCACTGAAGCAGTTTTAATCTATCACTACTTATTAGAAATTGACTTCTCAGTAATAAGAATTGTATCTGCCTTATAAAAAATAAGCAGTTTGTTCAACTTGCTCTTTTGATCTAGGATTAAGAGATGAAGATGACGATGATGATTGTTTCATACTTGAGAAAGCAGCAAGAGGGAAAAGACCTATTTTTGAATGTTTTTGGAATGGACGATTAATACCATATACATCAGTTGAAGAGTAAGTTTTGATTTTTGCTGAAAGTGCACTGTTTATAACCTGGTCTTTTCACTAACTATTTTGTTCCCTTCAAGCTTTGACTGGTGTACCCCTCCCAAGAAGAGAGGGCTGGCACCGATCGAGTGCTACAACAGAATATCTGGTGCATTGTTCACTAATGACAAATTCCAAGTCAGCACCAATAAACTGACGTTTATGGATCTTGAGCTAAAATTGAAAGACAAGAACACCCTTTTTACAAGGATCTTGAATGGACAGGTACGAGTTTTAAGTAAAACTAAAGACACTAGAAGTGCAGGTTTTTACTGATATTTTGCATACTCTGAATTATTTAAGTTGAAGGATATGGCAAAGAATTGATAAATGTTTAAAGAGATAAATATGTTTAACCTTATTTAAACATTACGCAGTGTATCAGACATTACGTGATACCCCAATAATATGTGCAGATTTTCTGTCTCTATGTATCAATTAAAAATGAAATATTAAAGCCAAGCGTGGTTGGCACACACTTGTAATCCTGCACCCTGGAGGCTGACAGGAGAACTGCTGCAGTTTTGAGGCCAGCCTGAACACATACATAGTGAGCCCCTGTCTCAAACAAACAAAAATTTTTTAATGTTTAGATGTTTTTCGTGAGCTTTCGACTGTTTGTAGCACTCAAAAATTTCAAAGTGTTTAGACCATATTTGGCTAAAATTTACCTATCAATATTAGATCTCAGTATCAAGATTTTGATATAGTGAGTAGAAGCCTCAGAAATATCTTTACTTAATAAGAGCATTTGTGAACATTTGTGTCTATTTTATGAACTCTATACATTAACAACCTAACTAGTCTTATAAAAATGGGATAGACTGTTGAACTATTTTGGACTAAAAGATGATTTGAAATTCATCAGTATTAAAATACATGCATTCAGTATTAGAAAACAAAAAGATTCCATTGTAAAGAAAATTTGTAAAAAGTTGGTTTGTTTTTTTTTTTTTTTTTTTTTTTTTGGTGCTGGGGATTGAACTCAGGGCCTTCTGTTTGCAAGGCGAGCACTCTAACCACTGAGCTAAATCCCCAGCCCCGAAAATTTATAAAAAGTTGAATGGGCATAGTATACTTTTCTTCCCACATACCTCAGATACTTTTACTCAGCGCTCAACTTTCAGTTACTTAATGTTGCCGAGAGGTAGGTGATTTTATCATTAACTTAAAATTGCTAAGCATTAAATACAACACTTAGCACAGTCATCCCTATAATATTTTGAAATTATTGTTACAAAGATTGTGATTTATAGAATATTAAGATACTCTAAAGAATTATCTAATGGGGTTGTGAGTGTCACTCAGAGGTAGAGTGCTTGCCTACCATGTGTGAGGCTCTAGGTTTGAAAGTGAGCACCACAAACAGCACAAAAAGTTAAAAAAAGTTGAAAGACTAATATAATGAATATTCATGTAATCCTGTCCTAGTTAACTGTCACTCTTCTGCTCCGTTATGTTCTGTATTGACCTACTGAGTTTCTGTACTTAATTACTGCATCTGTTAATTTGTTCGGTTGGTGACGAATCCTGGGACTTTCAGCTTGTCCTTGAAGCACGGGGTTAAGAATTTGGTGGGCAGATCTCCCCGTCGCTAGTTAGTGATTGTGTTATCTGTGTCTGCCTATGAGCTGACAGCCATGATTAGCTGATTGGGAAAAGAGTTAGTACCTGAGGAAGTGTGTGGGGGCCAGATATCCTCAGAAATCTGAGACTTTACCATGTCCATGTATGTCATATTTGGGTAACTTTAAAATCAATTTTTTTTTTTTTTGTGGTGCTGGGGATTGAACTCAGGGCCTTGTGCTTGGTAGGCAAGCACTTTAAGCACTGAGCTAAATCCCCAGCTTAAAATCAAATTTTGTTTATCAATACCTGATATCCCTCCAACTGCAATCTGCAGAGTGTTCAGGTGAGATCATTTTTGGTTTTGTCTCATTGTTCGTTGGAAATGGCTTACTATGGTGTAAAATGTGCGGGCAGGAAGGAGAAAGCTTCCGTGACTCTATGGATTGTGTCATGAAAGCGTGTGACAGGGAGGTCGCCTTCTCTCTGTTCTAGAGACAGGTGTCAATCAAGGGTGTAGCGTCCCAGGCTTGCGCATAAATATCTGCGTTCTCTCCCATCAGGGTGAAGAATCATTGGCACAAATACATCGCCTATTTATTACGTAGAAAATAATTTAATTTTTGAATAAAGGGAAATGTGGGGCTGTAGGTCGGTGGTGTAACACCTGCCCAGGGTGTGCGAAACCCTGGACTGGGTCCCCCGTACGGGGGGAAAGCAGTTTTGCAGTACAGTGTTTTGCAGCCATTTTGTTGTTATCACTTTCTTATGGACATATTTTTTTGTAGACATATTTTTCTTAATTGCTACTCTCAACAAAATCTTAAATACCACAGGTTTCCCCTCTTATAAAAGTACATCTATGCTCAGTAACATGCAGAATTTGTTCTCGGCGCTGGGCTTAGAGCCGGGGGCGTTGTGTGTGCTGGGCAAGCGCTCCGCCATGGAGCTGCACTCCCGGCTCCCGCTCATACCCTTCTCCTGAGCCAGCTAGTCCTGAGCCAGCCTTCGTCACTTTTGTTCATCATTCTTGTTTTGTTCTGGATTTTTTTCAGCACTGGGAAGTGAAACCGGGGCATTTGTACTGAGCGATATCTCTATCCCTTTTTAAAATCTTTTTATTTTGAGACAAGGTCTTGTTAAGTCGCTCAGTTGCCTAGACGGAGCTCAGATTTGTGACCCTCCTGCCTCAGCCTCCCAGAGTGCTAGGCTTACCGGTATGTAGTAGCACGCCCAGTGATGTCAAAGATTTCTTAAGTAATGTTTTTGTTTGAAACCTAAATATGTATGGGAGCAGTATCAGAAAAATATTTTTTACTAGGTTTTCTGAGGTACAGTACATAAAAGGAAAAATGAAATGAGTGATGGTGTCTGTGGCTATAACTTGTTGTTTACTGGTAGCTGTATTTAATAGAACATTTAAAAATTTTACAGGAACAACGAATGAAAATTGATAGAGAATTTGCTTTATGGCTGAAGGACTGTCATGAAAAGTATGACAAACAAATAAAATTTACACTTTTTAAAGGAATAATTACACGTCCCGATCTTCCATCTAAAAAGCAAGGCCCCTGGGCAACATATTCAGCAATAGAATGGGATGGAAAAATATACAAAGCAGGACAGCTGGTACGTTTAACCTTTTCGGATTCAGTGTCCAGTAGAATTTTAAACTAAGCTGTATTACAATTTAGTAACAAAGCATATTCCATGTGATAGCTCCTAGGAGCAGTAAAGAATAAAAAGCACAACTGATTTTAGTTACATAATTTATTGTAGCATTTTTAAAAACCTGTTTATTGCCAAAGGTGTGTAAATTTTTATTGTTTCTTACACTAAGCTGTATTCGCGGAGGTTCCCAGTGTCGTCTCTCTTAAGGTGCTGTGAAATGACCTCTTAGCTGTCATTGTTGAGCTCTGCTGATGTACTCTGTGCCCATACTGTGGCAAATGCTGAACACAACAAATGCACTTTGTTTTTTGGAAATTTTAGCCTAAAATGGACATAATGTAAACATACATAATAAAAAGTAAAGAGATGGGGCAGTGAGCAGAGAGAACACGCGTTTCTTGGGTGCTTTAGGAGAGAAGTGTGTTTTCTGACTTTGGATGCTGTTGGGGCTTGGAAGAGGAGAGCAGATGATGAAATACTTGGGCCAGGGAGTGGCATGTACGTGAACCTTGTGAGAGGGAGTCTTGGGCTGACACAGATAATCACAAGGATAAAAGGACATACGTTTTCTCCATTAATGTGAGGAGCACCATCATACATTTAATGCCATGGAGTTGGATGAGGTCACTTAGCAGTCATGAATATAGCTGCAGAGGCCAAGGGCTGAGCCCAGGGCTTTGCAGACATCGGGGTTGAAAATAAAAGCACCTAGCACAGGAGACTGGAAGGGCAGGCTAGTGAGATGGGTGGGAACAAGGAGAACATTGTGACCCTGAAGCCAGATGGAACATTGCAAGGAGGAGGGAGGATCCACTTCTGGGAAGTTCTCTGTGGTAGTTGAGAAAGTCATCTGAGCGCAGACACACAGGTAAGTTCCAGGAAATAGCAAGCAGGAAGGATTGGGCCACTCTGCAGCCTAGTGTGTGTGTAAAGAATTTAGAAATGAGGCCAGAAAGGTAGAGGGTGCAGTAAACTCTTGTAGTCTCTTTTGGGGATTTCTGAATTGGACTAATGGAAATATTACGCTTAAATTTTTTTTTTAAACCAAGAAAAATACGTTAAGTTTAAGCTAGTTTGGAAAATGTGTCACCAGTCAACTTTATAAGCACATGCTTCACCATGACACATTTGTATGAGAAGAATCTGCTATATCTCTGTAGACATTTAAGAATAAGTGGAGAACTTCATAAATACATTTTTATGAGAACATTAGAATGCTTCATTAGTTTTTCTCATGATAGTTACCAGGTTGTGGTTTTTTTTTTTTTTTTGCCTTCTTTAAAAATACTACAAAGTCATTATTAAGTGTTTCTATTAGTAAATATTACTACTGACCTCTTTTATTAAAAATATCTAAATATTAGGTCAAGACAATCAAAACACTTCCCCTCTTCTATGGAAGCATAGTAAGATTTTTTCTGTATGGTGATCACGATGGAGAAGTATATGCTACAGGAGGAGAGGTTCAAATTGCAATGGTAAGAGAGCAAGTAATAAAAATACTTATTTGAAGAGTGTCTGTCTGTCTGTCTGTCTCTCTCTCTCTCCCCCCCTCTCTTTCTCTCCCCCTCCCCCTTTTTCCTTTTAGTGGTACTGGAGAATCTGTAGAACCTACCATTTGTATACCCAATGTTTTACAAATGTGTATTACTGGTAGTTACCACAGTGAAGTACACATTTCCTCCAGGGCCTACAAACTAGTAAACATTGGAGAATTCTGTCTCAAGGGTAAGTAACTGCAAGACCAGAATGAGTTTTTTCCCTTTACCATCTATTGTTATTATTTGAATTTTGTATCATTAGAACTAGTGGGGTTACATAAAAAAATGAAAGTAAATACTCTGGGATGTAATGTAAGTATGGCTACTCTTATTTATACAGTATACTCAATTAGGATAAAACAGATGTCTTCAGAAGAGACAAATGTGTGCTCTATTTTTGCAGCTACATTTGAACAATTTTCTTTGAAGCGTTACTATAAATTCATTTTATTTAGGAACCTCAGGCACTGTATGATGAAATAAAAACTGTGCCAATTGCAAAACTGGATAGGACAGTTGCTGAGAAAGCTGTTAGAAAATATGTAGAAGACGAAATGGCAAGGTAAGTTACATTCCAAGAAGCATAACAAAAACAGGATTTTAAGAGGAATTACAATGCTTTTAGGAATTCTTGAGTATGTCATTTACAGTTCTGATAGGGTGTTTGTAGTTTTATGATATTGCATATAGATGAATTTTTTTACTTTTGGGTGGGTTTGTTTGCTTTTTTGAAGCAAGATCTTACTGTGGTTTAGGCTGGCTTTGCACTCAATATGTAGCCCAGGCTGGCCTGGAACTCACAGCAATCCTCCTGCCTCTGCCTACTGAGTGCTGAGATTACAGGCTTGTACCATCACACATGGCTCAACATTAAATATTAAGAGGCATAATTATAAAATCAGAGTTCCAGATTTGTGGAAAAAGAAGGAAATCGTGTATTTACCTAACATGTCATATTTGTGGGTACTGTGATTAAAGCATTAAGAAAAACTTGGTTTGCTTGACAACTAGATAGAACATGTAGTACTTTCTAAGAAGTAAAGATTAGTTAAAAAAAAGAGGAAAGAAAGAAAGGAAGTAGAAAAGAGAAACTCTGTAGTTGAATCTTCTACTTTGATACCTAATGATGCATTCATTTTGTTCCTTACTGGGTTTTTCTGTCCTTAGAGTTTACCTTTGGGAGGTGTCCCAAAGGTAACATGTATTATAAGCAAATAGAAAAACTGAAAAAAATTGACAGCTTCTGGATTTTAATCCCAAGGACTTTGTCTTGCTACTTGCGTAGCCACAGTAAGAATAAAGAAGAAAACATTTTCCTTGACTAATTCATTTAAAATTCCAGATTTAACCTTTTGAAGTACATGAGCAATAAATATTTAAGATTCTAGTAACTTGCATATTTCTAATTAAGATCATAATTAACAGAGTTCATGAACCACTAATATGCTGGTTTCATAACAGGCTCCCTGATAGGTTGTCAGTGACGTGGCCTGAAGGAGACGAGTTACTGCCGAATGAGGTTAGGCCTGCCGGGACCCCCATTGGTATGTTGGTGTTGTTTTCTCTGATACCGAACATGCTACTGTTTTGTCTTACATTTTTAATGCACGAGACACACTGAAAAGTTAAAATGCAGTATGATGACCTAGCACATTCTTTAGGTGTAATTAAGGTGTTCTTCTCTTAATCTTGAACTCACAGGTGCATTAAGAATTGAAATACTGAATAAAAAGGGGGAAGCAATGCAGAAGCTTCCAGGGACAAGTCATGGAGGGTCCAAAAAACTCCTAGTTGAGCTTAAAGTTATACTACACTGTAAGTATGCAGACTACTCAGATCTTTACTATTGTTAAAGATATAATACACATTTGAGTATTTTCATGTAATTATTGATGGACACAGAGAATATGGCTAAAGTTAGGAATTTCAGCTATGGTATGAGTAATTCATTTTTTGATAGTTTTCTAAGTTTTTTGTTTTGTTTTTAAAGTACTGTATCCTGCATGTTCTCAGGTAGCTACTTGTGTATAAATGTGAAGTGAATGTGTAGAAAAATTTAGATAGTACTTAATGGTCTCTTGCAGAACTAGAGTACCATGGCTGAGGCCCTGAAGCTGAGCAGCAGCCGCACTTGGTCCTGGTCACAGCCTGGCGCTCTGGGTGCACGGAGAGTGAGCTAGCTTTAGTGCTCGTCTTTTCCTTCCTGACCTCAGTCACTTCTTTGTTAACTTTGTTTTTTTGTTGTTGTTGTTTTTTGTTTTTGTTTTTTGGAGCTGGGCATCGAACTCAGGGCCTTGTGCTTGCAAAGCAAGCACTCTAACCACTGAGCTAAATCCCCAACCCACTTCTTTGTTAACTTTGGATCCATTATGTTTGTTTTGACCACCAAAAATACTTTCACTTTATGCTTTGAGTGGTCTGTTCTGTCACTATATATTTGTGTGACTGGGCTGTGGAATTTTCACGATTTGGTATTTTATTCAATACATAATTATTTTCAGCACTTAAAAACCAGTCAGTGATAGTGTGTACTTCATTTTACAGATGTCTTACCAGGCCTCTCAGCAACATTTCACAGTTTGACCAGCTCTAATTTTGCTGAAAGATTTTCTTCTTTTTCTTTTCCTTTTTTTTGTTTCTTTGGATACTCTGCGCTGTATTTTTCCAAATTTCTTTGTCTTGAAAACAACATGCATTCAGTCTGTCTTGCAGTTCTGGCTGTAAGTCGTCTCTCACAGGTTCAGGGTGTTGACAGGCCCGGCTTCGTCTGGAGCTCTGGGGAGCCCTGGCTTCTGTGCATTGGAGAAACTGCTCGTTCCTCAGCTTGTGGCCCTGTCTGCATCTTGGAAGCCAGCATGAGACAGACCCTTCGAATCTCTCTTTGACTGTGACCTTCCGACCTGTTCCTTTAAAAACTTTATATACTGTATACATAAAATGAAAAATGGTGAAATAGCTATAACATAAAAGTTACCATTTAAGGTGTCCAGTGGCAGTAAGTGCATTCAAATTGTTGGCTGTTACCACTGTCCATGTCTAGTGCTTTCTAACATTCCAAGCTGAAACCTTGTGACACTAACTTCCCATTACTCCCTGCCCCAGCCCCCTGGTAGCCACTATTCTGTTTTCTTCTTCTCTGAATCTGACAATTCTGTGTTCTTCATGTAAGTGGAATCATACAGTATTTGTTCATCGTGTCTGGTTTATGTCACTTAGCTTAATGTCTTTGGATTCCATCCATATTGTAGCATGTATCTGAATTCCATTTCTTTTTAGGGCTGAATAATCCCAATAATCCATTTTATATTGATGCCATATTTTGTTTACTCATGTGTTGATGGACCTTACTTTTGTCTAGTATAAATAATGGGGATGTTGAAATTGGTATACAAATAGTGCTTTGAGTTCCTGTTTTCATTTCTTTTCAACATAGATTCAAAAGTGGAGT
This sequence comes from Hystrix cristata, assembly GCA_004026905.1. NCBI lineage: Eukaryota > Metazoa > Chordata > Mammalia > Rodentia > Hystricidae > Hystrix > Hystrix cristata. The sequence continues at coordinate 63,026 of PVJO010007070.1, read as the reverse complement.
TGCCGGGTAATTCTTTAATTTATTGAGAAACTGCCATGCTGTTTTCCAAGTGGTTATACCATTTTATATTCCCACCAGCAATAAATAAGGTTCAAGTTCTTCACATTCTGGACAGCACTTCTTTTTTTCTCTGGTTTCTTTAAAGAGTGTGAAGTGATACCTTATTGTGGCTTTTATTTTCCATTTCCCAGTGATCAGTAGAAGATCGTTTTATCTATGAACAGAATATAAGATCATGTTGTATTGCATATAAGATCATGTTATCTGTGAACAGAAGTAATTTTACTTCTTTCTTCTTCAAAGTAGATGCTTTTTATTTTTCTTGTTTAATTGCTCTGGGTAGGACTTCCAATGATAGGTTGAATAGCAATGGTAAAAGCAGGCATTCTTTTCCTGGTCTTAGAAGGGTTTAGTCTTTCACCATTGAGTTTGGTGTTATCTGGTGTTCTATAAGACCTTTACATGTCAAGGAAGTTGCTTTCTTTTCCTCATGTATTTAGTGTTTTAATTATGAGAGGGTATTTTTTTGTTTGTTATTTTTTCTTTTATGAAATGTTTTTCTCCATTAGTCCAGATGATTATGGAGTCTCCCTCTTTGCTTTAATATGCTGTGCTTTCATTTGTTGAACTGCCCTTGCATTCCAGGAATGGATGCCAATTGGTTACTATATATATTCTTTTAAAATAGCTGATGAATTTGGTTTGCGAGCATTTTGAGAATTTTTGCATTAGTATTCAAAAGGGATATTGATCTTCTTAAGTTTTTGGAAGAGTTTGGAAAGGATTGGTTTTCTGTTCATTTCTTAATTCCCTGTAACCTGTTTACTGCCAAGTCTCATACCAAAGTATGTATTTGTTCTGCCAGTTGAAGTCTACATCACTATAATCTCTCAACCCCTTAGTAGCTGCCACATGGGAGACCCAGCTACCACTCTTGATCTAGCTCTTTTACCTCACTGTACACCAAAGTGAGTTTTTTAAATTGCATCTCTGTTTATGTCACTCTTTTATTTATATTATTTCACCTTTGTTGGCTTTATATACCAACCGTAGCTCTGTGCGATCCCCGTATAAACTGTCCCTTCCTCTTTCAACTTCATCTCGTCCACATTCGCCATAGTCCTAACTACAGTTGCCTTCTTACAGTTCCCATACAAGCCAAGTTTTCCCACCTCTGGGTCAAATTTTATGATTTCTTAACTGTATCGCTGCCCTGTAGGACAAGGGTTGCAAACTGTAAACGCTCAAGTCATAAATATTTAGGCTGTAAGAAACCTAAGTTTTTTTGTCATAATTACTTCAACCTATCATTATAGAATGAAAGCAGCCATGGACTATACTATATAGTAGTTTGTTTAGCTCCTTGCTCTAAAAGATAAAAACTTGGAGGAGGGTATGGTGGTACACATGCTGTGGTAGTCCCAGCGCTTGGGAGGCTGTGGCAGAAGATCACTTGAGTCCAGGAGTTCAGGAGCAACCTGGAGAAAATGGCAAACTCCACAGAAGCAAGTGTCTTGTTTTCTTCACATTTTTCTTATATATAGGATATATAAGAAAAAGTATAGGGGCTGGGGATTTAGCTCAGTGGTTAGAGTGCTTGCCTTGCAAGCGCAAGGCCCTGAGTTCGATCCCCAGCACCAAAAAAAAAAAAAAAGAAAAAGAAAAAGTATAAGTATGTATAAAATCAGAAAACTGTTTACTCTTTTATAGACAGCTTCTGGTGGCGATTCACTAATTTCCATGTCAGATTGGCATTGTACCATTATTTAAACTTTTATTTTGAATGAAACATAAAAATGTAGGATTATATGTGAACCCTGATACATTGATTAACCTAGTTCGACAGTTATCAAATATTTAGCTCCACTTGCTTTTTCTGGTTCTTTTTCTGATTTTTGAACTACAAGTACATGAATTCCTCTCTTATATAATTATAATTCAGTTATCACAGTAACTTTTTGGTGCCATTTCATACCAAATCCTGCTTACATTTCCATGATTTGCTAAATTGATACTGTCATGGTTCTTTTGGGGATATCAAGCACATGTATTATGTTTAGTTATGTATTATTTTAAGTCTGTCTTTTCTCATAGAAGAGCCTCTTCCTTTCTACCATGCCATTGCTGTTCTGAAGAAAACCCAATTGCTTGTTTCATATATTTCTATTTGTTTCCTTGAAGTGTTAAAGAGCAAACAAAGTCACCTTACCTCTCCTCACACAGAAAACTTCTCACACCAGTTATGTACCACCTAGTTTCCAGTCCTCAGCTTTTGACACTGACTGCCCAGACTGGGCACAGACCGCACTGGTTAAGACTGCCCGATTCTGGTGCTCAGCCAACTCCAGGCCCCTCCTTGGATTTGATCATTTCCTAGAAGGGCTCACAGAACTCAGGGAGACATTTACTTATGTTTTCTAGTTTATTATAAAGGATGTAACTCAAGATCAGCCGAATAGATGCATAGGGCAAGGTATGAAAGATGGAGATGGAGCTCCCATACCCTTTCAGACACACTGCCCTCCTAGCACCTCCACGGAGTCAGTGGCACAGAAGCGCTAGAACCCCTTCTTCTTGGGTTTTTATAGAGGCATGATGGATGAATTCATTGACTGTTGGTGACTGAACTCAACCCAGCTCTTCCCCTCTTGTGCAAAGCTGGGAGAATGTATGTGAAAGTACCATCCTCTACTCACATAGTTCATTACCCCTGCAGCCAGCCGTCTATCCTTAAATGCTTCCCAAAAGTAGCCTCATTAACATAAATTTCAGATGTGGTTGGATGAGAAAGTACACTCCTCACCACGAATTGCTCAGAATCAGGAGGGTTGTTTGTAGGAACTCTGCTGAGAACTGGAGGTAGACAAACTCGTCAGCCCTCCCGGTCTGCAGGTTCTACATCAGCGCCAGCAGCTGAGGGGTGAAAGCATTTGAGGAGAAAAATTGTGGCTGCACTAAACCTATATTTTGTTTTCTTGTTTTTAATTGACTCAGTAGTACAGTCTAGCAAATATTTACTTGACTTTTACATTGTATTAGGTAGTCTAAGCAATGTAGGAGGTGAAAGTATCTAGGAGGTTGTGCTTCAGTTAAATCCAAGCACAGTATTGTACCACAGCTGCAAATTTTGGTGTTTGCAGTCCTGGGGATAGGGTCCTAGAGCTAGTGCCATGCGTACTGAGGGATGATTATGTATTTCTTACTATACCGCAGTATCTCAGATTCACTTAAATTGTGCCACTATTTGTTCTATTTTTCTACAAAATGAAAGTTAGCCCCAAAACCTTGATTAGATTTAAATTCACCATTTTTCCTGCTAAACCAAAAGTCATCTTCAAAGGTAATCTGTGTTTCTTATGGTACCACGTCAAGAAGCACATACACTAATTGTCCCTGTTTTAGTACTGCTAGGACAGATGTTGAATTTACTTGACTAACATGATGAAGTTCCCCTTCACCAGTCGTATAACAATTCATCCATTAATGTGCTGTTCTTGAGTTATTTTATTGGGTATGCAAAAGGGTGAGTTTTTTCTTTTCATTCTGATTCTTCCATTCTTCCTAATTTATTACCTAGAATTTGTATGTGAAGAAATTTTCTTTATCAACCAGGCCCATTTGCTTACTCTGCGAAACAGCTTTTATGGAAAAGGCAGTATAAAGGCTTACTGCCTCTTTTCTTTAATTGTGAGTTTCCAGAATCAGGGACTGGTGCTGTACAGCAAAGCCCGGTGAGGACTGTTTTCGTGATTGTGTACTTAACTAGTGGAATATATTTAGCATGCTTCATTATTTCGAATGTGCCTTCATGGTGGCTCCTGTGTCTTCAATATGACCCTTTCAGTCTTTGGTATAAGTTCTCTTGCTTTCTGGTCAAGATATCCTATAATTTCTCTAATGTATATTTGACTGTAGACGTAGATTCAGCCTCTCCAACTATTTTTTTTCTTTTTTTTTTTTTCTTTTTTACCATTAGTGTTATTTCTCCAACTATTTTTTGTCAGTGAGGAAGGTATTAAGAGGTTTCAGTTTCAGTGTTAGAATTGCTCACTGAAATTGCTTCTTGGCTTTTTCAGTTGAGAGATATAGGAATGACTACTTTTAAAAAAGAGTAGAAAATCTATTCATACTGGCACTTTGGGTTTTTTACTTTACCACTTTGGTTTTTTACTTGTATTTCCCTTTCACGTTGAAGTCTTTGTTTGTTTGTTTTGGTGCTGGCATTTGAACCCAGTACTGGCTTTGGACATCCTGAGTAAGCTCTGGATGGGCCACTGCGCTATACCCATAGTCCCAACATCTTGGCAATCATCGTAATTGCCTGTTTGCTTTATCCCATAATTACTGTATTTAAATAATCTCAAAGTAATACTGACAGTATTTCTAATAAGATTTAATTAAATTTGATTTCTGTATCTTTGACATATTTTTCTATCTGTAAACAGTAGAAAGGAAAATTTTAAAGTAATTTAAATACTTAGCTCCCCCCCTCCCCCGCACTAGGGATTAAATGCAGGGCCTCTGCGTGCATGCTGGGTAAATGCTGTGCTACTGAGCTATAGCTCTAAACTGTTTGTGGTGGGGAGGGGATCAAACTTGTGGCCTTGCGCCTGTTAGGCAGGCGCTCTACCACTGAGCTAAATTCCCAGCCCCTTCAACCCCTTTTTAAAAGTTTTATTTTGAGACAGGGTCTTGCTGAGTTGGTTAGACTGTCCTCGAACTTGTGATCCTCCTGCCTCAGCTTCCCGAGCAGCTTGGATTAAGCATGCGCTGCCACATTTGGCTCTCTTTTTTTCCCTATGTCCTCTCACCTAGTTGATAAACAGTTTGGTTTTATTTATGTGTTGCCTTATTTTAATTCTGCTTTTTAAAAATATTTGAATATATAATTCCAAAGTGGACAGTAAACAATAAGGAATGTTTTAGAGAAGTCATGTTATCCCTCTACTCTGTTTTCTTTCTGTCTCTTCCTTTTATTAGTTTCTGGCCTATCTTGCCTTTTATTTTAAATTCTAAGCAATATATAGTTCTTGCTTATTTGACAGTAGATCAATAGATTTTAGAGATTACTCTCTGTTAGTAAAACGTGCTATTTTAATTTCGAAGAAAATTTAAGGAAAGTGGTTTTTAATATCAAGGAAAATTCTACCTATCTCTGTGTACCAATTAAACTTATTTACAGGGGCTGGGGATTTAGCTCAGTGGTTAGAGCGTTTGCCTGGCAAGCACAAGGTCCTGAGTTCAATCCCCAGCACCAAAAAAAACCAAAAAACAAACCAAAAGAAACTTATTTATAGATAATATAGAGTGCTTTACAAATAAAGATTAGAAATATGGTGATTTTTAATGAGCTGGAGTAAACTTTTATTATTATTCACTTGCTTAGAATAATGTTAGACCTTTTTGAAAAAAGCTACAGCAAATAAAGATAACTGCGTTTAATGCCACAGTGACTTCTCATATTCATATTTGATGCTCATTTTCTTAAGGTAATATTGTTTTTTCTTTTAAGCCTCAAGTGGAAATAAAGAAATCATTTCACATATTAGTCAACATGGAGGAAAATGGCCTTACTGGTTTAAAAAAATGGGTGAGTCAATATTCTGAATGTTAAAAAATCCATCCAGGCTAGAGATGTGGCTTGGGGGTAGAGTGCGCACCGTGCATGCACGAAGTGACAGGTTTAGTCCCCAGCACTGCCGCCTCCGCCGCCCCCACCCCCACCCCACTCCACCCAGACACCAGCCGGCCGCTGGTGTGCTCCTCCTGTAGGCAGGCCCTTCAGGAAGCTGAGAGGGAAGCGAGCCTGAGCACGATAGTGAGACCCAGGCTCGAACTACATGTAGATAATGTCAGTCAGTATTATGTTGATTTGATTTTTATTTTCTTCTTAATTTATCCAGAAAATATTCAAAAATTGGGAAATTACACATTGAAATTACAAGTAGTGTTGAATGAAAGTAATGCGGACACTTATGCAGGAAGACCATTACCATCTAAAGCAATTAAATTTTCTGTTAAAGGTAAGCAAAACACTAATGTGTAACTATGTATACTAAAAGTGACATTTTAAATCAAGAGGAAAATGATAGGTAATTTAATAAAGGCTATTTGGGCAGTTAACCAACTTGATTTTTAAATGGTTTTATAAATCTACATGGTAGTCATGTTCTTTCCTAATTTTGAAAATACCGTTTTTTCTACTTTCCATTGTTGCTGGTAAAGTCTAAAGCTGTTTTGATTCCTGACCTTTCGCCTGACCCAGGCACTTGAGTCTTTTTCTCCACTTTCTGAAATTTCCAGTCGTGTGAGTTGGTTACCATCCAGTTGCTGGGTACCTCAGAACCCTTTCAGTCTGGAAGACCCTCTGTTATTTTCTAGGATTTTCTTCTTGAGTTATTTGATTTTGTATACCTCTGTCTTTTGTAAAATATACTAAGGTGTTTGATCTCTTTATTAGTATACTACTTTTCTTTTTTTTCTGTCTCTTGGTTTTAGTTTGATTTGAGATTGCCTCGATACTCTACACTTACTAGTTTTTTCTTTCTGCTATTAGTTTTTAGTTTCTAAGATTCCTTTTTTGTTGTCTGATCATTCCCTTTTCAAAGCATTCTCTTCCTGCCTCATGGATTCAGTATCTTTTTTCTGAGGATAGTAGTAATAGTATGGTTTTTGTTGAACCGTTTTTTTCCGTTCTCTGTGTTTCCTCCACATTGCTTTTTTCTGTTTGCTCTAAGTGTTTAATATTAGATGATCTCTTACATCACTAGTCATTTGCTCACTTTTACAAACAGGATACTTGAAAATTTTATTTTGTTGTGGGCAATCACGTTGCAAGGATTCCTCTTTTCGGCTGTGCTGATCGCTGAGGCTGGAGCCCTCCAGTCCCGTGCTTGAGGGCAGTGACCTGACCGCCTGATCTTTGGGTACAAAGTTGGGAAGACTCTTGGGCATAGAGGAGCTCTCATCTTTACCAGACAGTCTTTCTGTTGATTTTCTTATTTTCAGTAAACCGTAATACTTCATTGGCATTGTGTTCCTCGCTCCTTCAACTGACCCTTTTCTTTCCCCAAGAATAAACGTGTCTTTTCGGGGGTGAAGAGGATACTTGCTTTTGCCTGCACGTCGAGGGACGGGGATTTGGAGAACTGTTTCTTAAACAGACTCCAGCAATCTTCCAGTTTTATTGCTTTTACTACATCTCGATGCAGCTGCTCTGAGACTTGTGAGGACTGTAGTGTGATTCTAATTGAGGCACCTTTTTGTTTGAGGGTGATATGCAAGTTTTCCCACCAAGTCAGTTACACTTGTCATGTGCTTCAGCCTTCAGATTCCATTACTCTCATCTCTTTTCTTGTTTGTTGCTTTTGTAGGCTTAGGGCTCCTAAGAAAAAATCTGTGGTGTCATTAAATTGGGGTTTTTGGAGAGAACTGATCTAAGTGTCTGTAATCATCTTGCCTTTTTTGGTCAAAAGGACCACTAGAAGATGGTTTTTTAAAAGATCATTTCTTTTGTACATAGAAATCAGTCATTTTCTTTTGACTCTGTGTAACATGTGTCACAGTATGAATTCGCTGTAGTTAAGCAATTTTCTGTTGATGGACCATTTAGATTTCCAATATTTTGGCTATAAAAATTAAGCTGTGTTCTGTACTTGTACCAGAATTTCCCTGGGGTGAATACCAAGAATCCTCAAAAGGCTATTCCAGTGGTACTCCCACCACCAAACTCTAAAAATTTGTTACCCACATATTCATTCTTGACCAAATTATGTATTCTTTTATCCAAAATGGTAGCTAAATGACTTCTCTGAATTTTTAAGTGGTGTGCCTCTTCTAGCGTTTATTGGAAACTGTATGTCATCTGAAAGTTGTTTGTTTACAGTGCCCATTTTAATAGTTCAGACAAAAGCTTTGGTACTCAAATTTAAGTTTATCTCAACCACCTAGAAAGCCTTTTTTTTTTTTGGTGCTGGGGATCAAACTCAGGGCTTTGTGCTTGCAAAGCAAGCACTCTAACCACTGAGCTAAATTCCCAGCCCCGTAGAAACCTTATTAAAACAGCCTGCTGGACCTTAGCTCCAGAGTTTCAGATTCAGCACATTTGAGGGTAGGTGTAGAATTTGCATTTCTACGAGTTCCAAGCTTCTAGACTGGAAAGCAGATTTCGAGAATAGCTGGTTTGGGGCTGGGCTATAGCTCAGTGTTGCCTTAGAGGCAGACTTAGCATGTGGGAGGTGCTGAACACAAGAGCACTGGTTTGTAGGTTCCAAATGTTTTCTGAATTTTAATTCTTGGTTACATAGGTTGCAAATATTTTCTCATATGCAACTTCTCTTCTAAACTCATCAAATCCTTTTATAGCTCTTGGCATGCTGTGTTTTGCCTTAGAAAGTCTTTCTCATAAGATTATAAACATTTAGAACACATCTATTTCTACCTCTAGAATTTTGTTCTTACATATGGTATGAGATGAAGTCCTAATATCTTTAGCAGGGTGTAATGGCATATCCCTGTAATCCCAACACTCTAGGGGGCTGAGACAGGAGGGTTACAAGTTCAAGCCCAGCCACAACAACTTAGTGATTTAGCAAGACCCTGTCTCAAAATAGAAATGACAAAGGGCTGGAAATGTAGCTCAGTGCAAAGGCCCTGGTTCAATCCCAAGTACTGCTAGAAAAAAATGTCCTAGTTATTTTCCCATATGGATTGTTGGTAATAGTTAAATTTTTGCAGATTTAAAATGCCATGTTTATCCATAGAATTTCCCCTAAAGTCTGTTTCTAACCTTCAGTGAATTTTCTGGCCAATAAATTTGCTTCTCATTTTTATTTTTGTTTTTGTTAAAGAGGGCAAGCCAGAGAAATTTTCCTTTGGACTTCTGGATTCTCCTTTTCGTGTTGGTGTCCCATTCAATATCCCTTTGGAGTTTCAGGATGAATTTGGCCACACCAGCCAACTCGCAGCAGATATCCAGCCAGTTCTTGAAGCAAGGTACATATCTATGTATGCTTGTCTTTTCATATTCCTCTTCTTTGTTAAGCTCAGATTATTTACGTGAGGTTAACCAGCATCATTTAAAATGTTTAGTGAATTTTATGAACACTTGAGGATTTATTTGACCCAATCTATCTTCTGTGACTACAATGTCATGTATCAATTGTTTCACTAAAGTTTGTCATTTTACTAAATTAACTGTCGAGGGCATTTAGGTATTTACATTTTACTACTCTATCTTTTCCAAGTTATGAGATGATTTTCCTGGACAGTTCTGTTAGTTGTTGTTTACTTAGAAGTTACAGCCATTTAAACTTAATGGTTTTGTAATATATTTTAGTGGGGTTTTTTTAATTTTTTTTTTTTTTTTTTTTTTTTTTTTTTTTTTTTTTTTGGTGCTGGGGATCAAACTCAGGGCCTTGTGCTTACAAGGCAAGCACTCTAACCACTGAGCTAAATCCCCAGGCTCTATTTTAGTGTTTTAAAAACCATAAGCATAACATGCGTATTTATGAAACAGTCTATATTTTTAAAAAAGTATTGTAATATATATGCTAGTTTGTTTCATTTATACTGCTAGTTTATCTTAGTTCATTGAAAAGAAAGTTTTATGTTGTTATCTATTTCTTTAATCTTTTTGGTCTATGTCTTGTGTTCTGAGTAAGTACTTTAAAGATAATGATACATAATATATTAACTAGTGTTATTTTCATTATTTTGTTAGGCAATTTTCTCTTACTTTTCATAAAGTAGAAAAGGAAAAAAAAGCCATAAGCAGTGAAGTTTATACCATCCATAGAAATTTGAGTCCTTCTTTAAAATTTGCTTTTGCTTAGTAGCCCCTTGTAATGATTTGATTGTCTGTATTAAGAAATAGCTCTTGAGAAACTTAATAGTGTGTCCACTTATGTCATTAAGGATGTTTATTACTTACCATTACCTCTTTTTTTGTGTGCTTATTGATAAGTCTTAAGAGAGTGAGTTCTGTTTCTTCTTCTAAACAGTTGTTCCTAAATATTAAATGTTTCTTTTTGCATCAGTTGCCAAATTTGTTTTTATTTGCACACACAAATCTCCCAGCCCCAGTGCACCCCCTTCATGATGCTGGGGTGGACTCAAGGGCCTCGGGTGTGCTAGGCAAGAGCTCCCTGAGCCACTGCTTCAGCCCTGGGCCCCCTTGTTATGTAGACCTTCGTTTATTGTCTCTACGTACTTTCTGCCTTGTGGAGGAATTGTTTATTCTTTCAGTCATTGGAACATCCGTTCTAGGTACCTGATAATAGAGATAACAAGCATAAATAATGATACTTGCCTTCTTAAAGCTTACAGATGAGTGAGACAGATTGTGCTGTGTTGAGAACATGCCATGGTTAAATTCCATGGTATGATATAGTTGTAAAAAAACATTCAAAATTAATTTTTTTATAGTTTTAATTTCCTTGAAGTTACAAAAATGTCTTTGAAACCATGACTTTTGCATTGAGCTACATCTCCAGTTTTTTTGTTGTTGTTTTTTTTGTTTGTTTCTTTGTTTTTTTGAGATAGTGTCTTACTGAATGACTAAGTTACCCAGGCTGGGTTTGAACTTGTGACCCTCCTTCCTCAACCTCCCAGAGTGCTGGGATTACAGGCGTGCGCCACCACATACTGCATTCATTTCAGTATTAAACAGGAGTAGAAGAGTTGGATACACATGTTTATTTAAATAATAGAACATTAAAGGTTCCAGTCTAGTCACAAATCAGTAATATTAGTGCATTCACTTATGTCTGGAATCTTATTATGACTGCCATCTTACTTGTAATGGGACATGTACTTATAAATTCTCTGTCATACACACATGTGGAGAATACTTAAGACTTTGGACTGTTTAAAAAAATCTAGGTATCAGGGTAATTAGAATTTATCTTCAATAAAGTAAGATCAGGCTGGGGGATTAGCTCAGTGGTTAGAGCGCTTGCCTAGCGAGCCCAAGGCCCTGAGTTCGATCCCCGGCACAAAAAAAAAAAAGTAAGACCATTTAACGAGTGAGTTTCTTTTTTCTCCAGAGGGAACAGGAGGGGGGGGGGACCAAGAGACACCATGTACAGGTACAAAACAAACATGTTTAATGTGATCAATATATGGACAATGTACCAATACATGTTTATTTTATTAAAAAATAAAATAAATAAATAAATTTTAAAAAGCAGTTTATTCACTTCGTTTAAAAATCAAATTACTCGAACGGGGTTTTTATAAAACAGAAGACTCTGTCCACTCCCTCTTCTGTGTACAATCTGCTTCTCTGAAAACCTCTTTCTGTTTTCTTGCTCAATTTTTTTGGTAACTACTGCCACATATCTAAGAAATTTTAATATTACTACTTGATTCTTCGGTTTTATGTGTTATCTCCTGACTTACAGCTGTGGAAGATAAGAATATACTGTTCTGTGTTATTGCAACCTCCATGAAAATAAGCGTCTTTCCTGTTCCCTCCTTCAGTAAAGTTACATTCTGATTTGATCAGTAGTGTTTAGGGTGTTACAGTTATGTAGATTCTAGTCACTTCATTTTGCAACTTCTTTGTTACTATACTTTTTTTCTTTACTAAGCTTATTACAGATTAAAACCTAAGCCCCCTGCCAGTATAGTGTGTTTTCGAGATATTTAGGTGCATAATGTATTCGTTTCGTATCTTCGATGTCTCTTTGAGCTTGTGTTTCATCCTGCCTCGAGTGATTGGTCCTTTGTTTTTTGTAGTTAGTGTTCTGTGAGCTTTTCTCTGTCTTCTGTGTTGGGAGTTGAGGAACTAGGACACAAACCCACTCCCAGCCCTGAAAACCTCTCCACAAAGGTAAAGGAGAGTGAAAACTTTTGTTATTGAATGGCATTAAACCAGCAAGTTACTGCAGGCAACTAGCTGAAGAAATTTGCAAAGACAGAAGGAATCTTACTTTTCTTTGTGGCTAAGTGAATACATGCTTTCAAAATAAAATTTATTTATGGAATCTTTACAACTCAGGGACAGGGGATGAAGAAAAGAATTAAGATGTGTTCTGTACATGTACCAGTACCACACAGGATTGCAGACATTATGGATTGCAAACATGTATGACAAAAAAAAATTGTAATAAAAAGATTTCTTAAAAATAAGAATATTCTTTTCTGCTTCCATTGGGTGAAGGCTGTGGCTCCCAGGAGTCTGTGTGCCTCGTTTTGGAAGCTCCCGGCGGCCAGGTAGTCCTGGAAGGAGCGTGCACAGCATGTCACTGTGCTTTGTGTGATCGCTTTGGGTCCGGGCTGCAGTGCCCACAGATGCATCCCTCAGGCCCACCAGTGTCTACCCACCTAACAGTATCAGTGGGATTTTAAGGGCCATGAAAGTAGACTGTGTAATATGCCTTCTTTCCCAGAGAGGTTTTATCTTGTGTGCTACTTCTGCATTTTTTCAAAACAAGGCATATTAAGTTTGTTAAATAAAAATTACAGGAAGTTGTTGTTTTGGACTAGGCCTCTGTAGTAGGTACCAACAGACAAGGCTAAAAATCAGAAATGGAGTCACCCACCCTGAAATTCCAGCCCTGCAGGAGACTTAGCAGTCTGAGCTGCTGAGTCCAGTCTCAGTCAGTATGACCACGAAGTTCCCTGTTAGTCTTTGCACAAAAGGAACAGCGTGAAATAACCTGATTTCAGCTGCTCAGTTATTTTCCTATTTTTCTGTCTCCTTGTCCTTACTTTATAAGGAAAGTAACTGTAAAATTATCAGTCTAGCTGAGCATAGTGGTACACACCTGTAATTCCAGCACTCAGGAGGCTGAGGCAGGAGGATCACTGCAAGCTCTTTGCCAGCCTGGGCTACACAGTGAGTTCAAAACCAGCCTGAACTACATAGCGATACCCTGCCTCAACCAAAAAAATAAAATTATCAATCTGTTTTTCATTTTTGTGTTTCTGTACCTGTCAGCCTCTATAAAAGCAGCCTCCTGCTCTGTTCTGATCAGTGGAACACTTTATTGGAATGAAGTGTAAATGAAGTATTAACACATTCTAGAATGAAGAGTAAAACCAATTAAATCTTTAAATTGTAATTTTAAATAAATCTTTAAAATTGCCGTTCAGTTTAATTGGTACCAAAAATTGTCTATAATCGCACTGGGTGAACGATTTGAAAGAATCCGTAGCAGAGGTTGACCGCGTCCTTAAACTTGGCCTATTTGAGTATTTCCTTTTCTTACATCTTATACTTAGTCTACCATTGGGATTATTTCTTAATTTATAGTTTTACTAATTCAACATGTACAATTTTAAATTTTGCAGTAATCTGTTATATCATTTGCAGTGTTTTTAGCCTTTAGTATCACTTTTCAATACTTACTGGACCAGTTTTCCCTAAAAGAAATTTGTGGGAATTTGCTTCTGTTTATTTTTTTCCTAGAGAAAATTATTTTATTAGAAAAATGAATTAAATATGCCTATGGAAACTTTGAGGTTATTTTTAGGTATGGAGGAGAAGTTAAAAAATAATTTATTTTTTCTAGTGGTTTATCTTTACATTATGAAGAAATAACCAAAGGACCAAATTGTGTCATTCGCGGTGTCACAGCTAAGGGCCCTGTAAACTCTTGTCAAGGCAAGGTAAGCATTGTACGTACATGTTGTGACAACTGTTACTTGTTTCTTATACATAAAACTGAAATTGGAAATGTAAAATGAAGTAATCTGTTTTTATGAACAAGATGACAACAAGGAGCTGTAGGAATCAGCATCATATCACTTGTTACATCTGTAAGAAAAATAGGTACATTCATTACTATAGTTATTCTTGCTTTTGGGTTTTTTTTTCATTTCGCTTGAACTCCCCACCCCCAACCCTCTCCCCCCTTTTCTGAGACAGTCTCGCTAGGCCACATCTTGAACTTGTGATCCTCTCGACTCAGCCTTCTAGGCGCTGGAATTACAGGCGTGGGCCACCACACACAGCCTAACTGCTGTAGTTGCTTAAACATTTATAAGTTAAATGTTTTTCAACAGTCTTCCTTTATTCAAAGCAATTTTTTCAACGACTAGTAGGATGCTGGATAGCATACTCCAGTGTTTTGTATCCGTTTTATATTTCTCACACAAAAAAGACAATTAGAAATCTGAAGAATTTTTAGCTCACAGCTTTAAATGTACTGGCTTGGTATTGAGATCAGGTGTGTCCAATCTGAGGCTACATATGGCCTGCATAGCTGGTAATGTGGCCCACCGAATCATAAACTTCTAACACTATTATGTGATTTTTAGAGGGGTTTTTTTTTTTTTTTTGTAATGAGTCGATTGAGTGGTCCTTGATCACAGGCTGCATCAGGCTGTAAGGAAAGCAATGTATGGGAGAGTTCCGGCGGCTAGCCCTGCCTCCTGCGTCCCACACACAGTCACACGGAAGCCTCCGAATCGGACGTGAGCTGCAGCTGTATGACTGGATGCGTACAGCAGCGATCATAACAATAGCACGTCATCATGCCTTTCAAAACCTGCCTGTACCCATGAAGATGGCATTTATTGTTCTGGTTTTTTTTTTTTTTTGAGAAGACAATTTATTTAGAAGACAGTTTATTTAAAAGTGGTGAAAAAGGGGGAAAAGGGGATGATAGCTACTCAACGAGTAGGGAGCATTCGAAAGCAAAATATTCCCATTTATTCTTAAGCAGATGGGCAGGCTTTCTTAATTATTAAAGGAGTTTGTTGTATTATTTTATAAAGTAATTTAAGATAAAATACAAACAAGGAAATTTTTTACTTCATAAGCTCTATGACATATTTTATGTATGCAGCCCAAGACAATTCCTCTTTACTCAATGTAGCCTAAAAGTTGAATATCCATGATTTGGTGGGGATATGTTTAAAGAAAGTAAAGATAAACCCCAATAAGTAATCTTCCAGTTAGGTCTATACATCAGGTAATGGGGACCCAGTGGCTAATACCTTAAGTCATAAATTACTTTTTTTCTACTCTATCTTTTCTTTCAATATATATTTAAAGTTTTTCCCTACCAATATGATGTTTAAAATAGAGCATGTTGGAAGCTGGGCATGATGGTACAAACCTGTAATCCCAGCACTCTGGGAGGCTGAGGCACAAAGACTGCAAGTTCAAGACCAGATTGAGCAGTTTATCAAGACCCTGTCTCAAAAAAGGACAGGGGATGTGGCATAGTGTGAAGGGCCTGGGTTCATTCCTCAGTACTACCCCCCCAAAAAAAGAGAGTGCTTGTACTTGTGAATTTCTTCATGTACTACAAGTGGAGTATCCCTAATCTGAAGTGCTCCAGAACCTGAAATTTTTTGAGTGCTGGCATGATACTACAAGTATTAAGTTCCACATCTGATCTCATGTGATAAGTTGCAATTAAAATGCCAAAAATAAAATAATAAAAATAAATAAATAAATAAAATGCCAAAAATAGGGCTTGGGATTTAGCTCAGTACTTAGACCGCTTGCCTAGCAAGCACAAGGCCCTGAGTTTGAGCCCTGGTACCAAAAAAAAAAAAAAAAGAAACCACCACCAAAAATACTACATGAAATTATCTTCGGGCTGTGCATGTTAGGTATATCTTAGAAACAAATTAGTTTCCTATTTTCGCTTGGGTCTCATCTGTGCCATCCCCAAGATACATCATTATATGTGCAAATATTCGGAAATCCAAAGTACTTCTAGTCCCAAGCATTTCAGATAAAGGATACTTTACTTTATACTGCTGTGCATAATTAAATCAAGTTCCAGATCAAGTTTTGTACATTTTTCTGAATTAAGAGTTTTTCCAGAAAAAAAAAAAAACACACTTGAAATTCTTGGCAAATATGACTTCAGTAAGATAAACTTACTAAGATTTCTAGATTTTTAAGAATTTTTATTTTGAAATAAAATTCACAGAGGAGTTCAGAGATATGGTTATGCAGACATTTCCTATATTAATGTGTTACAGAAGCTCACATTTTATCAAAACCAGCGACTTAGCACTTGTATAATGGGGATATTTCCGTCACTACTACTCAGTAACTATCCAGATGTTTCCAGTTGCTGTTACTTCTCCATTCAGAAGCCAATCTAGAACATTAGATTACATTTCTATATGTTTAATTTTTTCTTCTACTATATTATTTCGTATTTTTTATAACACCCGTCTTGGTTGAGATAATTATTCTGAGGTACACATCTGAATTTGAAGACACTATTGTCTGTAAGGAAGCAGTACAGATCAGTTTTGTTCCCTGAGTCTCTTACATAAATGATAATTTTATCATATATAAAATTGGTGAGTAGATTTATATAATGTTATGACAATGAAAAAGCAAAAAAGTAGATTGCAGGTGAGATGTTAAACTACTTACGTATATATTTTGGACTTGGGTTTAATTTTTACTATTTTTTCAACAGAATTTTAACCTGAAAGTGATTCTGCCTGGTTTAAAAGAAGACTCACAAATTCTGAAAATTAGATTACTGCCGGGTAATGTTACTTGAAGAAATACTACAAATATTTAACTTTCAAAAAGTATTCTATGATAAATTGTATCTGTAATGCTAGTAAAAGTTTGAGGGTTGGGAGTGGTTAGTGATATAAGTTTTGAAAATACATTTTGATTTTCAAACATACCATGGATAGAATTGGCCAGTTTTTAAAAAGCACAACATTTAGGAATATGTTACTGTTGTTCTAAAACTCTTAGGAGAAAAATCTGAATATTGACAATGTATTGAAGACCTATTTTCCTAGGGATGTACTTATTATTAGGTTTATATTAGAACCAGGTCTGTCCTTCACCTTTTGTTAATGTAACTGTTTCATATTTTAAAGAAGAAAAGTTTCTGATTTCATTTATATTAACTTGATAATGACTTCATTTGAGAGAATGAAATTACGTCGAAGTTGTGCGGGGGTGGAAAATGCTGACTGGGTTGAGAGGTGCCTTTCGTGGAGATTCAGAGTATGTTCTGGAGCCGGCCCTTCCTGATTGCATCTGGGTGATGGTCGGCGCCTCAGTCTCTTCTCGTATGCAGGGAAAGAGCATCTGCTCCGGTCAGGCTTTGGGGAGGCCTGGGAGACACAGGTGTTCCAAGCGCACTTCTGTGCAGCCTCCTGGGGGACATGGCCACCGTGCAGTGCTGCATGTTGGAGCTGCTCGCTGCCAGGCAGGGTCGCGCCAGCCTTGGAAATCAGCTCGACTCGCAAACCTTGAACAGTCTGTCGTGTGAGAGTAGTAGCGCCCTTTCAAAGCCTCAGCTTGTTTGAGGTTCCCCTTAAGTGTGCACTGATAGGCAGAAATGTGCACATCGGTGGAGGTATGAGAAAAGCTTCGTTTCATTTTAGAGATTAGGTAGTAAAGTTAGTAACTAAACATTTCCTTTTTTCTTTTTTTTTTTAATTTGAGGGCAGAAGTAGTGAAGTAGGAAGTAGCACATCACAGTGATAAAAGTGAAAGGGTTTCAAATTATAAACCAAGATTTAAGCCTGCATCTACCACTTGTGTCCTAGACAAAATACTTTACTGTAGATAATCTCTGGATTAATTACATAAAGATCTTTATCGTGTATAAAATGGAGATAATAATATTTTCTTCATAGAGATTATTGTGAGGTTTACCGTGAGAATAGTGCCTAATTCAAATTTAACAGCGCCTGCCCCATTGTAAATAATAAATATTAACTAATATTACAGAGTAAAATAAGTGTCTCCAGTAACTGCTTTTGTAAACATATGTTATCAGTATTTACCATAAACTGAACTATAAAATATTAGTGATTATGGAGTCACTCCAGTCAGCTGACTGCAGAAGCATAAACTTTTATTAATCTCATGGTAAACTTGTGTGACTTATTTATGATGACAAAGACAGTACATCCTGAGCTGATCATTTAAAAGAGTGTGAACAGCCACATTATTTCTTACACTAAAGAGATTAGTCATTGAATTTATTTTTCTTCTTGAATACTTTTTCTCCCCAAGATCTTTTTTTTTTTTTTTTTTTTTTGAGACAGGGTCTCGCTATGTAATCCAGGCTGGTCTGGAACTCTATGGAGCTCAGGCTAACCTCGAACTCAAAGTGGTCCTCCTGCCTCAGCCTCCTGAATGCTAGGATTACATACAAGTGTGTGCCACCACACCCGGCTTTCCCCAGGATCTTTTTTAAGATTTCAGAAGTTCAAGTGATTTTTAGCATGAGTTATCGCCACAAGTAGTGTCACAGCTTGGAGCATAAAATTTAGCCTTGACATCAGTGTTTTACTATGCAATTGTGACAGCTCTCAGCATGTATAGAATCTATGCATTTGGGGGTTTAAAAATGATTAAACACAGACATTTAATAAATCTTTCCTCTTTGGTATTTTAGTACTTCAGTCTTTGAAACCTGAATATGTATTTCATTGTGTAATTTCCTGACAGGTCTCCCTCGTCGATTGAAAGTGAAACCTGATTCTGAAATTTTAGTTATAGAAAATGGAACAGCTTTCCCATTTCAGGTAGAGGTTCTGGATGAATCAGACAACATAACAGCACAGCCAAAATTGATCGTTCATTGTAAGGTAAGCTTACTGTGATGTGAGCAGTTAGATTTTATTTTGAGTCCCACAGTAGTAAATGGCACTGACTATATCTTTTAGCTACTTTATAGTAAGCCTTACATACTAAGTCTGTAGTGATTATTCCACGGAAAAGTTTATGGGATCACTCATTGCCAGTCGTTTTTCAGTATCCCTAAGCCAGTAAATATTTCATCTTTGTCCAGTTTCATAGAGAGATTTTTGGATGAAAATTTCCTACCTTCTCTTCCCCCTTATTTTAAACCAAGTATTTTATTTATAAAAATGATAAGAGATATCTTTCAGCCCTGGAAATGGATGGATAAATAAAGGTAGGTAAAAAGACCATGAAAAGGAAAGGAAACCTAGTAAAGTAAAGTGAAAAAAAAAATAGTACTTAAGGAAGTTGATTTTCCTTCTAAAACAAATTTTGTTTAGCATTATAGAAAATTTTTCTTGAGCTGTTCTCTGGAATTCTGGATTCTAATTAGAATTGTCCAGTTTATAGCCAGAAACAGTAGCTATGGTGAAGTATTTTGACAGTGTAAACAGTTGCTGTGGTTGAGTAATCAGTTACCTGTGGCTGGGGTATTCAATTACTTGTATCTTTCCTGTAGTTTCTGGGTGCACCCAATCTTCCAGTGTACATTGTGGACTGCAGCAGTTCTGGAACCAGTATTTTAACAGGGTCTGCAATTCAAGTGCAGAACATTAAAAAGGACCAGATACTTAAAGCAAGAATTGAAATACCTGTAAGTTGTTATTGTTACTCATTGATACTATATGTAGTCTTTCATACAGTTTTTAACAGCATTGTAATATTTTATACAAAGTTGTTTGACTTTTAAAAAACGAGGTATTTGTGATTCCTTTAGCCAAAGGGAAGAAAAGGCAGTACAAAGTGGTATAGCAACTAGTTTAACATTTTGTACCAAATATTAGTAATTTTCTTGATCAGGCCTTTTACAACATCTACAGCTATTAATGATCCCCTAAAATTTTTTCCTAGTAGTAAAATGCACTATGTTGTTCTTTTGGTTTTTATTTTTCTTGTTTGATCTTTACAAAGTTTGGTAAATATTCCCACTTGAATTACCACTGAAGAACATATAAACCTTCAATTTATCTGTGTATTTTTATATAGTGTATTTTACTATTTGTATGTAAAGGGATTTCTTTATAAAATGTTTTGCTGGAAATAGAGCATGGTTGATAATGAGGCTGATGTGGTCACTATATGCAGTCAGTCTTATAAGACTGCTGAATGGGATAACAAATAGGTGGAACACTTCAATGTGCTCTTAGTAATTGATAGGTGGTAGGTAAGCTAATCTGATTATCTCATACTTGTCTACTAATTATACATCAGTTATTAGTACATCTTGAGCTTCAAAAGGACAAAAGATGGCTTTTACATTTTTACAGTAAGGTGACTTGGCTTGATTGTAACTTTTTAAGCTGGTTATATTGGATAATATTAAAACAGTTATAATGCACTTTCTTTTTGCAAGCATATTGGCAATATTTTGTAGCATTACTGTGTTACAATAGGTCAGGAGGCATAGAAGTTGAAATTAGGGAGGAATCTCCCTAATTGAATTGGGAGGCAAGAGTAACAAGCAGGACTTACGTAAATACCGCAGACCAGCAGTAGGCAAGAGACTCAGGATCCAGGGCAGCTAAAGTCAATGCCAAGGTGTAACTTGGTACACACAATAATGAAACCTTTTATCCAGAAGTAATAACTGAGTTTAAGGAGTCAAGCAAATAAGATACACTTCTAATTCTTTCATGCAGGAATTTCAGTATATCATCAGTTAACATGAATGGGTTTCCATAGGAATGGCTGCGACTATATGAGGAAGGAGATAAATTAGGATTATAAAGGTATAGGATTAAGCTTATTTTAAATTTAGTATGTGCTGTAGAATGTACTATATATTGCTAGATAATGAAATAATAATGTAATATTTTAATTTTATGTTTCTAATTTTTTTTTTTCAGTATTGGGGATCAAACCCAGGGTCTTGAACTGAGCTACATCCCCAGCCCTTATTTTTTACATTGAGACAGGGTCTCACCTTGAAGTTGTGGTCCTCTTGCCTCAGCCTTTCAGACAGCAGGGGTTATAGGTGTGAACCACTTCATAAGGCCTCAAATCAGGTTCTGTAGTATAATCCAGTTCTTCTTCACTGCTCTGTGGAATACTGGTGTGCCAGTTGTAATCGTAAATTCCCAAGTAGGTCATCAGCTCAGCCTTCAGGGCATTTAGAGCCTTTTCTGGCTATAAGCAACTTTGTTCATTTACTCCAGTGTGTTACCAGTGGAAAAAACATGGGACACTTTGTTCATTTTACCCCAGTGTGTTACCAGTGAAAAAAACATGGAACATTTACCTCAGGGTGTTACCAATGGAAAAAACATGTTAACGTTATTAAGTAATACATTGTTTGTGAGTGTTTGCCTCCAATTTTATGGACTTTACTGATTTCTTACATGCTACACTCATTAGTAAATAAATGGTCATGAGTCTGTGGCATTAAAATTTCCTGTTTGCAATATTTTTAAATTAAATCATGAAGAGGATGGATTCCTTTTAGTCTAAATATACTTGTTACTAGTTTTAAGAATGTGACCATGGGTGGGGGGAAGAATGTGGCCAATGCCATTTATTACCTGATGGTATAAAATACAGACTTATCAGTAGTATAGTGCCCTCTTAATAACAAGACCTATGAGTATGACAGTGTATACAATGACCTTTCACAATACTGAAACTTAAATTCTTTAGCAGTGTAATGGACTCATCATTAAATTTTTTTTTCAGGTTTTTAGTACAGAGATCACTCAGTGTGCATTTGTTCTCCTCTCTTCTTAGAGTTGTAAAGATGTGTCACCTGTGGAAAAGACCATCAAGTTGCTTCCTAGTAGCCACGTTGCCCGACTACAGATATTTAGTGTAGAGGGACAAAAGGCGATCCAGATCAAACATCAGGATGAGGTTAACTGGATAGCAGGCGATGTTATGCGTAATCTTATTTTTCAAATGTATGATGAAGGAGAAAGAGAAATCAATATAACATCAACGCTAGCAGAAAAAATTAAAGTAAGTATCTCAAACAAATTGGTTAATTGAAAGAATTTTTTGTTTTATAGGACTCTGACCAAAAGTGTTATAAGTAGCCTCTAAGAAGGAAAGATACTCTTAGCAAGGAAAGATACTATTATTTAAAATTCCGGGCTAAGAAAAATTTTTTCTCTGCTAGATTGAAATGTGTGTGTTCACATGTGCCAAACTTGTACTTAGAAAAATGATTCTGATCTTTTTTAAATTCCCAGGTTTTAGAATTTTATTTGTATATTTCCTGACCAATATATTTCTGCAGTCACAAGCAAGATTGCCACTTTACCAAGCAGTATACTTCCAGCTATTCTGAAATCACTAAGCAAGTGGTGATACAGTATAGTTAGCTACAGAGCCCTGAGTTGGCCGTTTGAAATTGGTATACCACTCTCTAAACATAAAGTGTGCCTTAGAAGACCTTTGTGTGTCCTCATCAACCAGCTGTAATCTGTAACATTTACCCTTGATAGGCTTGAATGTAACACGTACACTTTAATAGTCTTGAATCTGCATGGTGAAACATAACATCTCAGCGAACATGAAACCAAGTCAAAACCTTTAGAGTCACATCATAAAAGTAGACAGAACTGTAGCATCTGCCTTCTGGTTGATTAAAAGAATAGTGCTTGCATCATTCAAAGTGTAGTCAGTTATGCTGTAATGATACACATGTGTGCCCAAAGGTCAGTGTGTGCTGCAGAACCATGCAGTAAAAACAGGACTTACAGGGAAAGTGGAATTAGTTAGAGACACAGCACCCAAACCTCACCAGAAAGTCATTTAAAGAGAGACAGGAACAGCCGTGCACACATACTGATGGTTAAGAAGTACACACACCCAGCACCCAAAAAAAGAAGTATACGCATACTGTAACAGGCATCACTTTGCTTATGATAGTTGCAGGGAGGGTTGCTGCTTGTGGGCTACTATGAAGTGGGGGAAAGAAGATTGTCTGAAATTGGATGGAAAGCTGTAACACGGGGGGCAAGTGTGGCTCACAGCACACAATCACCAGCGGTGACTGGTCATTGTTTGCAGTCCATCGTTTGGTGCATTTTCACATGATTTGCTTTCGCTGAGTACAGTGTTGTGATGTAAGTTTTGTCATGAGTGAATTGTACTTAAGCGAAAGTGAAATTTGCTTTATGCTTCATTTGTTCCTTAACACATTAGTTGCATCAGAACGGACTTGTACTTTCAAACCCAGAGTTGTAGCAGAACTGACTGGAGGGCAGTTACATCAGTGGATGAGTACTTTTCCCTTTGATGTCAGTAGAGATAAAACTCAAATCTTGAGAGGGGAGAATAATTTTCTAAATCTCCATTGTCTTTGAGGCATTTAGAGCCACGACTAGACAGCAAACATTGGTGTGACCTCATGTAGGGGGTCCCACTTCACCACCTTTCTGGAGCATTCCCATTGTGGGGCGTGATAAAAGAATTAGTCTTCTCTGCTACTGTGCCTTGTACCCATCCTGAGTTTCCAGTTATAGGAGCTAGTAATTTAAAAGGGTTGTTTAGCAGGGGTTTAATTGACTTTATTTTTAAAAGTCTTGTTTGGAGTAAGCTTTACTCTAGCCAGTTTATTTTCCCCCTTCAATATCAAGGAAATGGAGGCTTCAAAGAGAAATAGTCTCAATCTTGCTTGGAAGGAGACAAGCCATTTTTATCTAGCAAATTGAAAGATAAGTGGCTTAAAAGTGATGCCAGAAATCCAGCTTCTGAACTGCCTCCCTTCTCACAGTAATGCTGCTACTCAAGGGATTTTTATATCAAGGTGAAGAAAAAGTACCAGAAAGCCTTTCTCTGTGTACAACCTTTTTTTGACATTCTCTATGCTTGTGGCCTGCATTTGAAACATTTTCCTCAAGTAATACTATAGTAGTCATGGATTTCATGAGTACCAAGGACTATAAATTGTGCAACTCTTCATCAGTAGTAAAAGATACCAGGTTAGGTGCACAGTCTTTATAGTGGATTTTAGTCTTCAGAGGATTGAGCCAATGTTGGCGGAAGGTCAGCCTGGATTGAGTGAGGCCCCCACAGAGGTCCAAGAAGCCCAGTCCGGTGCAGGAAGACTTGTCTTTCTTAGGGAACTCATGGTTGCTGCTTGTCCTCTGTCACTAGAGCTGCATACACCGGAAAACAGTATGCATTATCCATGGTGTTTAAAACCAAACTACAAAACACTAAAAGCAAAGGTAGAGTAGAGCTGAAAGTTCTTAAATAGAAAAGATTGAAAGTTTAAAAATAGAACACAGAAGGGTAATCAGTTTGAAAAAAATATGGATTAAGTAACACATACAGGATTCAAAGGCTATAAAATTTAGAGCTGAAAATACTCAAGAATGAATTTAGACCAAAAGAGAACCAGGAAGACAGTTAAGTCAGTGGATGTAGCTTCTTTGTTTCTTGTTTGGCCCAATAAAGACCCACCTAGATCTCACTCAAAGCCTCTGTCCCTACTTCTCAGAATTGGCACATAATCTGATTTGTTGGGAGTTTTTTACATTTTTGTTTCATTGTTGCTGCAGTGCTGGAGACTGAACCCAGAACCTTTACCCTGAACTACATCCCCAGCTCTTTTTTTGGGTGGGGGGATTCTTGATAAGTTGAGTCTTCCTGCCTCAGCCTGAGGGGGGTTGGGTTTACTGGGGTGCCCTGTGTTTTTAAACTATAGTGAACACAGTGGTAATCTTATGTCAGAGTTCAAAGGAGATGACTTTAAAACTTATTTTATTGCACTGAAAAATTCAACAACATGAACGGTGAAGACAAGAAAGGTACTTTGTGTCATCATAATATATGAACCGTCATCCTTTCTGACATAAAGAAACTTTCTTTTTTTCTTGGAGATGAGGAAGAGGGATTAATTTAGCTGTTCAGTAAGATAGGTAGTAGGAGGACATTGGACAGGCCGAGCTTTATATTAGTCTTAAATAGGTCCTTTTTTTCTTAGGTGAACTGGACTCCTGAGATTAACAAAGAGCACTTGCTACAGGGTCTGCTTCCTGATGTCCAAGTGCCAACGTCTGTGAAAGATATGCGCTATTGTCAGGTTTCATTCCAGGATGATCATGTATCTTTGGAAAGTGCATTTACAGTAAGGTTTGTGGACTTGGTGTATTTTGAGATCCTCTAATTCTCCACTGCACACGTGTGTAAGTTGTTTCTAAGATAGAAAATATTGTACCTTCTGTGAAATAGGTAGGTTGTCCTTGGAATAAAGTTTTACTCTAGATAGTGATTAATTCTCATGATTATAACTCTGTGCCGAGTTATGTGAATATGTAAAAATGCTATCTCATTCCCTATGAATTCCTTGACTGCCATTTTTTTCCTTTTCTTTTCTTTTTTTGCCTCACTGGGATTTAAACCTGGGTTCTGTAGCTCTGAGCTACATGGCCAGCATTTTTGAATTTTTACTTTGAGTCGCCCAGGCCTCCACCTGTCTGGGGCCCCCACCTCGGCCTCCCAAGCAACTGGGACTGCAGCCGTGTGCTGCTGCGCCCCGGTGGCCCCGGTGGCCCCTCGTCCAGTAACCTTCTGCAACATAGTCCTCTGCTCTTCTCCGTACCGTCCCCGACACCTAGAAGAGCTGTGTGTCTGAGCTGAAGCGTTCATTCAGAGCTCTCTCTCTGACCACAGCCTGTGTTCTCGGTGGTGGTGGCAGGGTGTCGAGATGGTCTTCTGTGTACGCCAGCCTGCCCCTGAACTAACTCAGCTGGGCAGC
The DNA here is from genome assembly GCA_004026905.1 of Hystrix cristata. Lineage (NCBI taxonomy): Eukaryota > Metazoa > Chordata > Mammalia > Rodentia > Hystricidae > Hystrix > Hystrix cristata. The sequence continues at coordinate 37,623 of PVJO010007070.1, read as the reverse complement.
CCAGGCTGGCCTCAGACTCGGAGTTACCCTACCCCTCCCCCAGCACTGCATCTCACTTGCACCCCACCACAGCTGTCTTGGTGAGTCCTTCTTACCCGTCTGTCATTCTCAGCACGCTCTGGTCAGAATTTTCTTTTGGCCCAGTGTAAAGACACATTGACTTAACATGTCTTCTGGGTTAATAGCTGTAGTCCGTAAATTAAAGAGGTATTTCAAAGGATGCCATTGTATTTTTAAACATTATATATTTATTGCTCGTTAGTGTATTGGAAACTAAACTTTTTTTTACAATTAGTGGTATTACTAAAGCCTTTTAACATGTTAACTAATTTCAGACCACTTCCTGATGAACCCAAACATTTAAAATGTGAGCTAAAAGGAGGAAAAACAGTACAGATGGGTCAGGAGCTTCAAGGAGAAATAGGTTGGTATGGCCCTTGTTCCTTCTGCAGCGTCCGTAGGTTAACATCTTCATAGAAAATCCGAAAGGCAGTCTTCGGTGTACATTAAAGATGTTTGGCAAAATAGTTTGTTTTTTAAAATTTTGCTGTTAAAAGAAATAATTATAAGTGTAAAGTAAGTATATGAATGGATTCCTGTATAGTTTATATTTTTTTTATGTTTTGTTTTGTTTTATTTTATTTTGTTTTCCTGGACAGCACTGAGATTGACTGCATGACCTCCAGCATGGTATGCAAGCACTCTGCCGCTAATCTGCGTTGCCAGCCTTTTTTATTTTGAGGCAGAATCTTCTAAGTTGCCTAGGGTGGTCTTCAACTTGCCATCCTCCTGTCTCAGCCTCTTGGTAGCTGGGAATATAAGCGTGCACCACCATGCACAGCTTTTTTCTTACACCTTGAAAATTGCATGTTAAGATATTTCCTTTAAATTTTTATGGAAAAACTTGTAATGTGAGGATGGGGATGTAGATTATTGGTAGAGCACTTGCCGAGCCTGCGTGAAGCCCTGGGTTTGATCTCCAGCAGCAAAAAAATTAAAAAAAATTAAATCTGATTAATATTAGCATCATGTTAAGTATGTAAATTTACTTGTATAGATTCCTGGCTTATTTTTTAGGGCTTATGAGAGAAATATTTTTATGCCAAAAAAAATTCTTAAAAGAACACTTTAAGGTAAAACTTGTTTTTTTTTAAGCTATAATTATTACAGATCAGTATGGAAATCAGGTTCCAGCGTTTTCACCGAGTACTTTGTCTGCATTGTCAATTGCTGGAGCTGGGCTCGATAACTCAAATGTGAAGACTGCTTTGCAGGTATGCTGCTTTCTACCTTGGTTTGTAAAAATGGTAAAAAGTAACTGAAGGGAGTTTGATTTTTACTTTTTTAAACTGAAAAGTCATAAAAGACATTAAAACTTTCATAATGAAAAATTTTGAACGTAGATTAACTGAAGTAATTCCTGTGTTCCCATCGTTCTGTGGTGTAATCATCACTTCCTCCCTTGCCACATCATTTTGAATCAAATTGTTCTGTCATTTCTCCGTATTTTGGGATAGATGTATATATGTGTGTGTATGTATATATGCATATGTGTAATTTTTCAAGTACCTGTTTAAATCATGCTTCGTGGTACTCACATCTTGAATTAGACAGGATACTAAGGAGAAAACTAACCATCAAAGTTGCAGCTGTTCATTAATTTAAGGTTACCTTGACAAGTAGAATCTCAGGTGGAATTCTTAGTTTCACACTAGCAAGCCTGATGTACTCTGCTTGGAGAGGCCAGAGCCTGCTGGAAGGCAAAGGCCCTGCTGGGAGGGTTCGCAGGGGACCTGCCAGGCCAGTGCGTCCGAGAGAGGAGAGGGGCTTACAGGTCTCAGGGAGGCTGGATTCCTGTAGAACACTGTCTCCACTAATCTTTTTTTTTTTTTTTTTTTTTGTGGTGCTGGGGATCTAAGTCAGGGCCTCGTGCTTGCAAGGCAAGCACTCTAATCACTGAGCTAAATCCCCAGCCCCTCCACTAATCTTTTGTGATGTTGTTTTCTAATTTTCAGAAACACTGAAAATTAGAGGATATGCTATAGATAGATAAGTGATTAGAAGAAAAATAAAGTAGGTAAAATAACAGCGTGTCATTAGGTAGAGTGCTTGGGAAGACCCATTTTATTGAGGTGTCATAAATTAACTAAAAAAAAAAAAAGGCCATGTAGCTGTCTGGTAAAGAAAGTTGCAGATAGCTGGAAAGAACACAGTGGAGGGGTTATCCGGCAGGCACATGCTTGGCTATTTTAGTAACAGTGAAAGGGAGTACACCAAAACTCAAGCGTTGTTGAACGCTCGAAAAGTGACACTCAGAAAATTTCAGATTTTGATTAGAAATACTTAACCAATAAAGTCTGTGCAAATATCCAAAATCTGAACACTCGTGGCCTCCGCCAGTTCAGGTAAAGGGAAGCCTTTGTAAAGAAGAGGGCAGGAGAGGATGAGTGTAGCCAGAGAACCTTTTAGATACTCCCCTGCCCCCTAAAAAGAAAATTCTGTTTCTCCTCTTGTGAAAACAAACTTTTTGATAAGTCTCTGGTGGCATAGGTACCATTTATCTGTATGGCCAATGGTTAATGAGAGAACATTATATTTTTTAAAAGGCTAAGTAATACCACCCTGTCTTTTCTTGACATACTTTTCCTCACTAGGAAAACCCGCAAAGTATAAGCGTAAGAGGCATCAGATTTATTCCAGGTCCTCCTGGAAATAAGGATCTTTGTTTTACTTGGCGTGAATTTTCTGACTTTATTCGAGTGCAGTTAATTTCTGGCCCTCCTGCTAAACTTCTCCTTGTAGACTGGCCGGAATTAAAGGAGGTGAGTAACTTCATGTCTCCACTGAATGAGCTCTAGCTTCACATGGTTTAGTACTTTCAGATTGTCAGTGGATTAGAATAGATTTTGTTGTTGACATCGGCTAGTAGTCCTAACAATAATAAAAAAACAAGATAATGTCAATTGTAGTACTTCATTATTTAATTGATACTTCATTGTAAATACTTGATAAATAATGTAATGGTTCAAAACTTTAAAACTATATTAGAGAAATTTTCAAACATGCATAAAAGTAAAAGGATAATATGGTGAACCCAACGTGCCTGTAACTTTGTTTCATCAGTTACTGATTTATTTCGTTGTTAATTTTGACACAGGGTCTTATTAAATCACTAAGTTGCTCAGGCTGGGCTCAAACTTACCATCCTCCATACCCAGATTTTATTGGAAGTTTTTAAAACATATCCCAGACACCAAATCATTATAGCCATTCATACTTTATGCCTTCCTGTGAAAGTACTTAAATATTTAATACTAATTTTGCAAATGTCTGCCAGATCTTACCTTTGTTGAACTTCTAAGTGAATTTTTTTAGAATGTTAATTAACTTTATTTTTTAATTGAGAATAAAAAGTTGTATATGTCTTAGACAGCATGTTGTTCTGAAATACATACACATCGTAGAGTCGCCAAATCAAGCTAATTATAATATGTATAATCTCTTGTCTTTTTATGGTACGATGATTTAAAAATCTGCTATCCTAGCAGTTGTTAAGAATATAGTACATAATTAACTACAATCAACATGTTGAACAGTAGTCTCTGCACTCAGTCCCCCTGTCTTAAATTTGTATCCTTGGACCGCATTCTAATTTGAAATGTTCAGATTCTGGTGTTTAATTAAGCCATATCAGGGCTTTAGCTACTGGTATGATAATTGTTTTTATATAGAACAACGATTTCATACTACAGTAGTAAATGAACATGTCCTAGTCAAGGGACAGGTTATCTAAGAAAGGTTTACGTTCCTGAGTCCTAGTTTGATATCGCCCTTTTTGACTTGTGAATTTTAAAAAATAGATAAACTAGCTTTAACTGTGCTTCAAAAAAACTTTTCCATGTAACTCTGTGTTGAAGTTTCGTTGAAAAGGCAATGTGTTAATTTTTATCTGAGACTACTTACACTATATAAACTAAAACATTGTTTTACCTATCAATACCAATAATTTGTTGGTTGACTGTATTCTGAAAAAATCGGCACTTTTGGGTTGGAAGATACCTTATATGTTTATGTATTTGATTTTGTGGGGAATATAAAAAATGACAACTTATTAAATAAAAAAGTATTGTAAGATATATTTGCAGATAACATGGTAATCCAGAAACTTTAAAATAAAACCTAAAGCTGGGTACAGTAGTACATGCCTGTAATGCCGGCTACTTGGGAGGCTGAGGCAGAAGGATCAGAAGTCTGAGGCCAGCCTGGGAATTTAATGAGATCCAGTTTCAAAATGAAATTAAAAGGGCTGAGGTTGTAACTTGTAGAATAGTTGCCTAGTATGTGCAAGATCCTGGGTATAATACCCAATACTGTAAAAAAAAACCTACAACTGATTGATCCATCTATTAGCTGTATGTTTATGTGTAGATGCAGCTGAGAAAGTAATCATTCATATCCTAGAATTTCCTGATTTAATTCTTGACCTACCTTCGCAGCACAGGATCTGTGTAGTAAAGGCGAATTGATAGGATAGCATGATGATTAGAAAAAGACATGTAAGTATATAAATGTACATGCATATTATTATTTTATAAATGAGGAAACTAAAAATGTGAAATTTTAAATAACGTGCCAAAATGTAAAAGTGACCAGGAACAGATTTGTTTTCACAGACATTGTATTTTGGAGTTTGGCTGCTTCTGCTGTTTCCCAGAACAGTTTATTACCACCAATTTGGGCTAAACTTGTTTACTGAAAGACATCCTTTAAAAATAGGAATCTTTTTAAGAAGTTAGAATACTGTTTAACAGTCGTTAGGGTGAACAAGTGGTAAGGATTAAAGTACTGTGTGCCTACATTTGGAAACTGTCAGCACATTTTCAATTCAACCTTTTTATAATCTTTGGCGGATGAAATGTAGTCAGTGGTAGCCTTGTGAATTTCATGGTAGACGAGCATTATTCCTAAACTAGTCTCAAGATTCTTGTTTTGATGTCATATCCATAGCCTAGCTTTAAATTTTTTCCTGTTTCCAGCAACCACCCAACATAATTTGAAAATCAGCTAACTCAGATAAAAGTGGGGCTCGAAGAAGCAGAAGGAGCATTACAAGTAGAAAATAAATGCTATATTAGCTTTCCTTTTTCAGTGCATAGTTCTCTTCCATCTTTGATTAACTTTTAAAACCTAACACAGAAGATTGTGAATCTTCTTTATGAGGCCTTTACAAGGTAACTTGATTAGATGGTGTGTCCTTTGAAAGATCCAGTACCTATTGATAGGTCAGAAGGGGATTCCTAGAGTTAGACAAGTCTTACATGTTCACTAGGGAGAAAGCAAGAAGCGTTTAAAGCTGACAAGACAGTGTAGATCATTAGTGAGTAATGCTGTTCAGCCAGGACCAGAAAGCTGTTTTATTCCTTTGCTCACAATGATAGAGAACTGAAAATTGACAGAGGTGCTAACCTACAGATTGCTGAAGCTGAATATGAGAACCACAGAAAAGCTTCTGTTTACACTGCAGTCATTCTGACATGTCATTTTTAAAGGCCTGTGTTAAACTGGGTGTAGTGGTGCACACCTATAGTCCCTAGTGCTTGGAAGACTGAGGCAGGAGGATCGCTGGGAGTTCGAGGCCAGTTTGGGCTCCATAGTGAGATCAAGGCCAACCTAAACTACATAGCAAGACCTTATCCCAAAACAAAATAAAGAAGCCGTGTTAGAAGTCAGTAATGTTGAATGCTGTTTTTCCTTTTATCAAATTATTAATTTCTGTACTCACTTGTTCTCAGTGCTGAAAAGTGGTTTGTGAATAAACCAAGGATAAATTAAGTAATTTGTTTTACAAGTAATTATATTGTTTTGCATATATATGTTCTATTGCTTCTTAAAATATTTATATCCTTTTCAGGCCATTCCAGTGATCAATGGAAGAGAATTACAGAGCCCTCTCACTGTTCAACTTTGTGATCAGTGGGATAATCCTGCAGCAGTACCTCACGTTAAAATAAGTCTTATAAAAGCTAGCAACTTAAAGGTAAGTTATAAACTGCCTGAAATATTTCTCACCTAAAATTCTGTATTTCAGGGCTGAGGATACAGCTCAGTGGTAGAGCATTTGCCTAGCACATGCAAAGCCCTGTGTTCAGTCCCAGCACTGCAAAACAAGAAAATAAAATTCAGTACTTCAGCCTGACATGATGGCACACACCTAAAGTCCTAGAGAGGCAGGAGGATCCTGCCTGGGCAATTTAATGTCTTCACAAGATCCTGTCTGAGAATAAAAAAATCACTGTGAATGTAAGTGTGAAGGCCCTGAGTTCACTCCCCAGGATGAAAATCTGTACTTCATTCTCATGATACTATCTTTATGTGTCACATTTTACTTCTTTTTCAAATGTAGTCTTATCTAACTTTCTATTTTCTATTGTTCAGTATCAATCAAATTAAAGATTTTTATACAAAATTGTATCTTAACCAGTGTAACAAGAGTCCAACATTTTACAGTTAGGGTGATTTGATTTTATTACACAGAACTAGTCGTATTTACATTTCAGGTTAGGGTGGATAATTAATTCTTTAAAAAAAAAAATGAATGCAGATACCACAGTGACCTTGGGGGGAACCTCCATGCAGCGGCTAAGCGAAACAGGCACACAGGTTCCTGTCTGTATCCGAGGGCAGTGCCCTTTCCTGTTGCTGCAGTTACTCCGCCTCATTTCCCCGCTCCGGCCGTTGCTCTTCCTCTCAGTGTATGCCGCTGCTGTCTACTCTTTCACATTCTCTGAAGGGAAGATGAGTAGGAGCTTGGGGGAGAGTCTGACGTTCTACTCCTAGAGGCTACAAATTCCCTTCTGTTCTAAATGTTTGCTTCCAGGCAAGTGATGGTTTGCAGCCTCGGTAAGGGTTTGGTCTTTGTTTCTAAAGACTCATCCATGAAAGGCTGAAGCTCTTCTAACATGTTGTTAGGAAATGTGGCCCCTGACTGTTAATCACTTGAAAGTGGAAGCTGCGTTGTCAGCCTGAAGGTCGTGCTGCAGGCGAAATGTAAGCGCCGCAGTGAGCGCTTACATACCACAGTGAGCGTTGAAAGGAAAGATGAAGGCTGGAGATAGTGTGTGACGCCTAACTCTGGTAGCGAGTTCCATCGCCCTCAACTGCCCGGCTTTATGAGGCGCACCCAAGTGCTGGTGTAACCAGACTTCCTCGCTAGAGTCGCAGCGCTGCAGGTACAGGTGAACCTGATGCTCTGCAGCTTCCTTTTTAAGAAGAAATCCCAGTTCAGTTGATGAAAATGAATGCTGACTGTCTTTTGGAGTGTGTGATTACATAAGACATTATTTCAGCTAGTCTCAGGTTTTAAAGTTTTAGATTTTAGAAGTATGTGCAAATATAATTTTTAAAATAGGAATAGACAGTTTGATCGCTGGAATTTTTTAATTAACCAGTTTGTTTTGTTTGTAGCTCTCGCCTTCTAACCAACAGCATAAAACAGATGAGAAGGGCAGGGCTAATTTGGGAGTTTTCACTGTTTCTGCCCCAAGGTAAGAACAGAAAGTTCCTAGATCTCGGTATTATAGAGATTGGCTTTTCTTATTATGTGCTGCAGCTAAGAGTAGTCCCTCCCTTCTGTGTAGTGTTAAGCAGAAGTGGGACCAGATTAGGAGGTAAGAAGTTTCCCTGAAGGAGTTAAACTTTGCATAAATTATATCCAGATTTTTAGATTGTAAGTAATTTGAACCCCCACCTGTCTCTTACTCTTGTTAGAGGAGAACACACTATGCAGCTGAAAGCCATCTATAACAAGAGCACCATTGAAGGACCTGTAATCAAGTTAATGATTCTTCCAGATCCTGACAAACCTATTTGTCTCAATGTAAAATATGACAAAGATGCTTCCTTTTTAGCAGGGGGTATTTTCACTGGTGAGTATTGGATGGTATTTAAATAAGTCTTTAATAATAACTTGCCTTGTAAAAACAGTGGGATTAATTATTTACACTTGATGTTCAACACATTTTTTAAAAAGCAGGCATGTCAGGGTTGGGGATTTAGCTCAGTGGTAGAGGGCTTGCCAACAGGCACAAGGCCCTGAGTTTGATCCCCAGCACCAAAAAAAAAAAAAAAAAAAAAAAGCCTGAGGTCATTAAATTAGCTCAGTTGATGTCTGTACATTCACTGAATTATGGAATTCTGTAGAAGCAACCTGAACTAAATGGTGAAAATTGTGGCATTACGCTCTGTTAAATGTTGTGATGTTACCTTAACCCATCAGAACCAGAACCGTTTTTCTAATTTGGAGGGAAATACATCATGTCAGGATTTATGATTAAAGATAAGAACTGCAGACATTTACTAACTATATACTGTGTTGAGCTTTTAGTTACAGTCAGAATTATTATAGTTTTCAGTAAATACAGTCTCATGTAGGAGACAGTTGGGTAAGCAAGTTAGTATGGTGACTGTTGCAAGTCGGTAGGAAATTAGTATTTGCTTTGCAGAGGTAATTTTATGGAACACCTCTGTTTTATTGACGGGATGAATGCCTGAATGGAGTTGTAAAGTAGTGAAAAAAACCACCAAAAATTTTAGATCAAAATTTTTAATAATTAAATTACATATATACATAGTCTTTCATATTTTATGATTTCTGTTTTAAATATGTTTGGTAGAGATCAGACATGTATTTTGCTTAAAAAAACAGTACCAAGTAAATGTTACAGATGGTAATTATATTGGGAATATTTTATATGGTAATACTTTAGCTCCTGTTATGCTATCGGGAATCATAAAAGAGTGTAAACATTAAAGCAAGGAGAACCTGATGTCCATATATAGCACTAGAGAATTGTCTGTTGTGATTAGTAAGTTTAAGATACATGTTGTGTTTGCCATGACAGATTTTATGGTTAGTATCATTTCTGAAGATGACAGCATCATTAAAAATATTAATCCAGCACGTATTTCCATGAAATTGTGGAAGCTGTCTAACAATGTGAACCGACCACCAGCAAATGTGAGTAATGGGAGCATTTTTAGAAGTCAAACCAGGTGTGGTGGCGCGGGTCTGTAATCCCAGCACTGGGGAGGCTGAAGCACGAGGATCACTGGGAGTTCAAGACCAGCCTGAACTACATAGTGAGAACCTGTCTCAGAAAAAAAAGTCAAAAATAGCTAAGATGTAACTTAAAATTAAATCTAATTCAGTGTAAAAATGGAGTATGTGTGTATTTGAAAATTGGAGCTTAATCTGCACCATTCCTCGCGATTTAAAAAAAAGAAATTCGTCAGCATGTGTATCAAAGTGTCAGTGCTGTTGGTTTGGTTCTGTCTTGGCTTGCTTTGTTGAGACAGGGTTCACTGTGTCACCCAGGCTTGGCCTAGAACCTGCAGTACTGCTCCTCCTGCCAAAGAGTAGCCTGCACTGTGTTTTTTGTCTAAAAGGTAATAAACCAAAGCAAAAACCATTAGCTAAGCTGCAGGACAGAGTTGGGAGAATGCAGAGAACAGTTCGAAGGCCTAGAGCCACGGCTGTCCAATGCAAACATCACACCTGATGTTTAAACTTTCTAATCACCATGTTAAGAAAAGGTAAAAAGAAACAAGTAAAATTAGTTTTAATATTTTTAATGTATCAAAAGTTACCATTTCAGCATGTACTCAGTATTTAAAAAATATTAATGAGATTTTACATTCTTTTCCCAGTTCTTGAAAATTTAGTGTGTGTTCTACAGCAGGTTTCAGATCGGTCAGCTGTATTTCAAGTGCTTAACAGCCACATGCCGCTTTACTGGCTTATAGCAAACAGTGCACATTTGTGACAAATCTCAAATTGAAAACCAGAAATTTGTCAGAGCATCCAGTTTAATAACCCGCTTCGGCATTTATGGTTCATTTAATCATCTTTTGGAGATTAGCTTGTGTAACTGGATAGTCTGGAAATTAACCGGCTGAACAACCCAGGCCTTCACCGGTGTAAGTTAGACCAAAACTGGCAACTCTTACCGTCAGGTGGCGCCCCCCGTGGAGCTCTGCCATGCACCCTGAATGGCGATGTCTGCCGGTGCCACTTCTCTCCTTGTGTCTGTGTGTACCGTAAAGAAATGTACTGTATATACGATTTTGCATACTTACAAATGCACAGGCAGTCTGGATTCACGTTCAGGTCGCATTCAGATATGTAATAAGTTTTCATCCTGAATATACTCTGTTTTTTGTTGATTGTTTCCCCTTTCTCTTCTTCCCTTCCCTTTCTAGGCAGAAACATTTAGTTGTAATAAAATAAAAGATAATGACAAGGAAGAAGGCTGCTTCTATTTCAGGTATTTCTCAAATTATTTCATGTGCCCATGCATATTTTGTTCTAATTTATATAAACCTTAGAAAGATTTGCCTCCTTACCTAAGGAAAAGTAATTTATGATCCAATAGAAAATGTTAGTGTCTCTAATTTTTTGCTGTGAAGTTTTTTGGGGAAAGACATGTCTCATGTTTTTTAGTTTTGGGGGGTTTTTTGTTTGTTCTGGTTTTGGTTTGGAGTTTTTGAGACAGAGTCTCACTGTGTAGGTTCCGGCTGGCCTTGAACTCACCATTACTGCCTCCACTGCCTCTTGAGTACGGGGATTACGGGCATAAGCCACCAGACCCAGCTTGTTTGTTTTTCATAAGGCTTTGTGAAATGGTTTTGGGGTAGATTATTGTGATGCTTGTATTAGCATTAGAAACAAAGCCTTGAGAACTCCCTTATATTGCCAGAGCACTTTATATTTTTATTATGGAAAGATGACTATAATTCTAAGATCTTTTGAAGTATAGAAAGAAGATTGGATTAGGTTTTACTGTTTATGTCACTTGAAGCTGTTGTTTCTTCATTCTAGACTTTCATTTTCAAATCTGAAAAAAGCTTTGAAAGGGTTGTCTGTGAGGTTTCTTTTTTATTTCTCTCCTAAAATTTCTTTTAAAATTCTTTAAATTAGGGCTAGAGATGTAACTCAGTGGGAGAGCATGTGCCTAGCATGTGCGAGGTCCTGGGTTAAATCCCCAGCACCACAGCAAAAAGCAAAAGTCAGAAACACTGAATGGCAGAAGGCTGTGACAGCTTCAGACCACTTTCACGTTTTATCGTTTTCTATGATAGACCAGTAACAAAACGTTCAGATCAACCCCTGTTCTTTGACCAACAATGTTTTGGTTCTTTAAGTATGCTCAAATAATTACAAGGGGTCGATTTAGACTTTTTAAAGTGGGCAGACTGCCACTTTTTTAGTCTGTTGTTTTTCAGTGTATGAAGTCTGCTAACCTGTGTGAGAATTGGGCTATTTCATGAGATTCCAAAACATTTATGTTTCGGTGAAATTTTACTTTAGCATTCCAGGACATCAATGTAAAGGAAACTTTGAATCTTTTAAAAATAATCATGCACATTCTAGAACTAAATAGAGATGGTGGTTATGTAAGAATGCATATGTACTAAGTGCCAGTGAGTTCTACACATTAAAATGGTTAATTTTATGTTATGTGACTTTTCACTCAGTTAAAAAAAAAAAAGAAATTAACACATATATTCACAATTATACATGTCATGTAATAAAATATACTAACATTTCGAATATGTTAGAATGAATGAAAGTAATCTTGAGATTGCTAATGTGTTAGTTACTGTGTTTGGGGCTTAACATGTAATCTCATTCAATTTTTTAACTTTTTAAGAAGTAAAATACAAAACCCCAAATGTACCAAAAAAAAAAAAAAAAAAAAACCCAAGATATACAGCATTGTGATTTTGCCCAAATTGAATGTTGGCACACCCACCACGGAGGTCCAGAAACGGTACGGATGCCGAGGAAGCTCAGTCTCGCGCCCGGCCAGCACCGCCTCCGGCCCGCTGTGCCTCATCCTGGAGCTGTGTATGCACACGCCTCAGGACCTCTCCTGGTTTAGTTTTCTTGTAGAGTTCTGTTAGCCGGGCATATATCCCTAACGTGTCCGGTTGTGCCCGTCTTTCATATGTATAATGTTCTTTCGTATATGAATTTTTAAACTCAGCATTGTGAGAGTTGTCTGTTACATGTTAATATAGTTGTAAGTTCTTTCCTTTTCATTGCTGGATAGTAGTCCATTATGTAAACTGCAGTTATGGATTCTCTTAATGACCATTTAGTGTTTTCAGTGTGCGGTTGTCATACATAAGGTCTGTTATTATGTTACTGCTCTAGAACAGTGGTGGTGAACCTGCGGCACACGTGCTGCAGCCGGCTTTTGGCCTGGAAAGCTCCAAGAGCCTCACCATCACTGCTCTAGAACACAGATACACATATAGACGTGACATCGCTGGGCCAGATATTGAGTGAAACTAAGCGCAGGTGCGTATGATTTTGGATCCTTTAGAATTAGTTGGCTTCTGTTTCTATATGGTGTGCATATAGTCAGTTTTTGTATATGTTTCACGTGTTCTTGAAAATACTGTACGCTCTCCATTTGAGGTAGAGTGTTCTGTGTGTGTATATCAGGGGAAATTTTCTAATCACTTTTGTTTAGCTTTCCTAAATCTGTTGTTTCTTACTGCTTGATCCAGTAGTGTGGAAAATTGTTCAATATGAATGTACATTTGTCTGTTTTTCCTCTTCTGTAGTATTTACTTTAAATATTTTGAGGCTTTGCTATTGGGCACATACCGGACTTAAATATTATATTTTCCTAACAAATTCAATCTTTTATCATTGTAGCGTACTCCTCTTTCTCTCTACTGATTTTGTGTTTTTTGGCTATAAAGTCTGCTTTGCTTACCATATAGCATCTGATCATATGAAACATGCAAAAACCAACTTAGAGATCTTGGGGGGTTAGTGTTTGTGTAATATATCCTTTTATATCCTTTTTTTCATTCTTGTATGTTTTTTGTAAATGGTATGATAGAATTTTTCCTGTAGTAATTCATCCTTTTTCTTGGGATGGTACTTGGGAACTGAAACTGTGGGGTACTGAGCTGCATCCCTCTCTTCCCCATCCCACACCATTGACTTTTCCATTACGCGGACTGAACCCAGGGCCTGCACGCTGAACTAGCCCCCGCACTGTTTAAGCTTTTTTTGTTTGTTACACAGGGTCTCATGAAGTCTGTAAGTTGCCCAGACTGGACTTAAACTTGCCATCCGCCTGCCCTGGCCTCTCAGAGTGCTGGAATTACAGACGTGTGCCAGCAAGCCCAGCCCTTGTTAAAATTTGTTGTTGTTGTTGTTGTTGTTGTTGTTTTAAATTTTATTTTGAGACAGGATCCCACTAAGTTAGCCAGGTTGGCCTGAAACTTGCAATCCTCCTGTCTCAGCCTCTCTAATAGAGAGTGTTAAGTTGTGTACCATATCCAGCCTAATCTTTATTTTTGGGTTGAAAAGTGTTAACCTTACTTATGATTACCAGACATTGTTTTTGGAATTACTGTCTTACTTTGTTTTTTTTTTTTACTCTGTTCTTTGATCCTTTTTCTTTTCCTACTTCCCTCTTTTTTGATTTAGTGCTTCTTAGTTGTCATTTCCTGCTCCTTAGGAGATTTCTGATTACAATCTTTCACTTTCCTCTAAATGATTTCCTTAGATTGCAGTATACATGTTTCACATAGTTATGTCCGGTAATAATTTGTGTATTTTTACCTTCTGGAGCAGAGCATGCATCTTAGAACACTTAATTCCAGTTTGCCTCCCCAGATTTGCATGACTTTTTTGTTGTGCGTGCTAAACCTGTGCAGGTATTATTACTATTATTATTGTACATAATGTTTATTTAGACTTAATCGTTTTATCTTTTCTATTAAATCCAGCACTTTCATTTGAGGTAACTTTTCATCTGAAGAAGTTTCTTTCCAGTGGTGATAAATTGCCTCATTATTATTTTTACCTAGAAATATCTTTACCTTTATACTTAAAGATGTTTCCACTGACTTTGTTATTGTTTTGTTTTGCGGTCCTGGGTGCTGAAGCCTTCATACTGAGCTGTTTTCCCAGCCCTTTCTGTTTTTTATTTTGAGATAGTATCTCCCTAAGTTGCCCGGGCTTGGCTCAAACTTGAAATCTTCCTGCCTCAGCCTCCCAGAGTGCTGGAATTACGGGTGTGTAACACCATGCCTCCCTAACGGTAGTATTTTTGGTTGGCATTTTCTTACAGTACTTTGAAGCCAGCCTTTGCTAATCGCATCATTCACCTGAGCAGTTAGCTGTCAGCCTTGTTTTCTTGAAGTCATTTAGGTATTTGTTTATTTGGGGGTTTGTTCCCAGCAGTGCTACTACAGTTTTCCCCAGGTGTATTTCATTTTATGTACCTACCTGGTCTTCATAGACAGGTTATGTTCTCTGCAGTTGTGAACAGCTGTCAGCCGTTGTTTCACTGGGCGTTTCTTCTGTCACCGTCCTTCCCTCTTCTCCTGGCACTCTTAATTGTAAATATGTTAGTCCTTTTCGCAGTCTCTTCTGTCTCTTATCCTCTTTTCTCGTTAGCCATCGTTTCTTCTTAGATACTTGCCTTGAACTAGCATCTGTGTGAAGTAGGCTCTAATATGCTGATAAATCCATCTTTGAATTATCCGTTTCTTTGGCGTTTTTAATCCTCGTACTTGCACATAGTTTTCGGGTTTTGTTTGAGGGGCAGCCTTGCTGTTTTGCCCAGGGAGTCTGGAGGTCAGACCGTCCCCTCCTGAGGATCTGAAGCTGCAGGTTCACACCAGCACCCCAGTGTACCTTTGCTGTTTTTTTTAAGGTCCGCTTCTCTGTTGAAATTTTCAGTCTTGTCTATCACCAGTAGTAAAGATCTGTCTAGAGTTCTCTTCGATCTCTCTCCTTTGATCGTCTCATTTCTGTTGATTTTCAGTCTCGTTCTCTTGCCTCTTCATGTAGTTGGTTATTTTGTTGTTGTGCCAGGCATTTTATTTCATAATATCAATAGAAATAATTGCATGTCTAGGGTATAATAATCTTTCCCCAGAGAGAGTTTGCATTTGCTTTTGTCAGTTGTCAGAGATGATTTAAAGCTGAGTTGCATTTCCCTTGGGAGCCTATCGGCCTCAGGTCTGCCTACACTCCTAGAATTGGTTCCTAGGAATAAAGCAGCCTTAAATGAGAAACTCGTTCCTAGGCCCCTGGCCTATCCTATTAAATCCCACTGGATTATTTTATTTAACTCTTAAACATCTTTAAGCAAAAATTTTTCCATGGCAGTTTTCATTGGGAGGGGTTGGTCTGCCATTTGAAGCAGAAATCTTGTTTAATTTTTACTGTAATCGTTCATATTTCCATTGTAGTAAAGTATAACCAAAGCAGGCTAGAAAGCGTTCCTTTTATTAGGTATTGAGTTTCTTACTGATAATTAAATCACAATAAATAATTTGATATTTAAAATAATGAATGTCTGAATAGAAAATAACACAGAAAATCAGCAGAAAGGTCTATAATTTTGAAGTATAAAACAGTTTGGCCAGGCACAGTGGTGCCTGTAATCATAGCACTTGGGAGACTGAGGCAGGAAGATTGCTGCAAGTTTGAGGCCAGCCTGGGCTCCATAGTGAATTCAAGGCCAGCCTGAACTATAGCGAGACCCTGTCTAAAAAAGAAAGATTGAGCAAGAGAGGGAGAGAGAGAGAGAAAACATGAGTTTGAAATTTTATAGTGTAGGAGATGGGTGTGATGGTGCACACCTGGGATCCCCGCACTCAGGAGGCCGAAGCAGGAGAATCTCCACAAGTTTGAGGCCAGCCTGGATGACAGCCAGGCCAGTCTGAATTACAGAGTACAACTCTTTTTCAAAAACAAACAAACAAAAAATGTAACAATGAAGCAAAATTCATTCAACTTACTGAATCATATTTTGTGTGTTTACTGTTATCTCAACTTCATATTGAGGTTTCGATATTTATTGTATCCAATCTTTATTGTTTTGTGAAAGAATGTGCTGCTAAGGGGAACCTGGGAGTAAGCCCAGCATATTAGAAGTGTGTATTGAATGAAAAGGTGAATATAGTATTAGTAAATTTTTTTATTCATGTACTGGTTCATGTATTGGTTGTGGAATGAAATGTTGGTGCTTTCCACCTCCTTTTTACTTAAAAATTGTCAATAATCTTACCTCTTTTTCTTTTAGGGATAAAATAGTTCCTAACAAAGTGGGGACGTATTGTGTCCAGTTTGGTTTTATGATGGATAAAGCAAATATTCTCAACAGTGAACAGGTTTGCTTATTTTCGTTCTGTAACATGGTTAGCTTTACATTTTCTCGCTTAGTTTATGTGTGAAATATTTGTTTAAAAGTGAACCAATTACTGGATACAAATCCAGTAGTCTCACATTATTCATGGGGACACATACCAAGCCCCCCAGTGGATGCCTGAGGCCAAAAAAACACTAAGTATTATCTACACTATGTTTTTCCTATGTGTATATTCCTATGATAAAGTTAATTTATAACTGCATATAATAAGACATTAACAGTAACTAATAGTAGAATAACTATAACAATATTATAATAAGTTATTTAAAAGTTATGAATTGTTTACTTCTGGAATTTTCCATTTAATATTTTCAGTCTCTGATTGATTGCAGGTAACTGAAACTACTGAACGCAAAATTGTAGAGAAGAGACTGCTATAATGCGATTTTTCAGGAAAATTAGGTGGAATAGGTTTATGTTTAGTAATTAAACCAAATACAGAAGTCACTTTTCTGTCTTTATATTGAAGATTAGTTAGTAACCATTTTAGTGTATATCAATATAAAAGTTGCTTATGGCAATCAGTAAAAAAAAAGCCAGTAACATTTCAGTTATTGGTACTCTGGATGATAAAGTTCAGTGGAATTCCAACATAAATTATCTTCATTTAATTTTTTTCAGTGTACAAAATTTTTTAAATCTTCTTATATTTTTAAGTGCCTCTAAGTTTGTTCTTAGGTGCTTATTATATGGTACATGCTTGGGAAGCTGCGGCAAAAGGATCACAGTTCAAGGTCAGCCTGGGCAGCTTAGGCTCTATCTCAAAATTTTAAAAAGGGTTCAGGATGTATCTGTGTGTGAAGGTGCCTTATATTCTGAATTTTAAAAGCACATTACTTTTGGAGAGGTTAAAGATGACAGAGTAAAAGTCAGCAGCAAATCACACCCTCTCTGAGACCTGGAATGGTGACACTTGGAAAACAACAACTAATGAAGAGAAGCTCCAGGAAGCCAGAAAGAGCAGACAGGAAAACTAGAAATCACAGAGAAACTGGAGAGCTGAAGACTACACAGAGAAGAGAACAAAGCCATCTGGAGCTCTAGCTCCAGCCCCTGAGGATAACCCCGGGGTACACCTCGCCTTGAGCAGTGCCACCTCTCAGGGTGCACAGCAAGAGGGGCCTCTGGAACAAGGCGGGAGCACCCCATAAGCCCACAAGTCATAAGGCCAGTCAGAGGGCGCAGTGACTGAGGGTGCACAGAAGGGCGCAAACACTGAGAGCTACCAGGGTGACTCCAGCCCTGAGGCAGACACATCCCATTGACTGACCACGCTCGGCAGGGAGGACACGGCAAAGGGTGGGACAAAACAGGTTCTAGTTGTGACTCCCTCCCCATCTTTAGTTGCTGGGACAAAATACTCAACACCGGGCTGAGGATTTAGCTCAGCGGTTAGAGTGCTTGCCTTGTAAGCACAAGGCCCTGAGTTCGATCCCCAGCACCAAAAAAAAAAAACAAAACTCAACACCCACAATGTAAGGAAAGAGGCATTTATTGTAGCTCACAGGTTGTAGAGGTTTTGGTCCATGTTGGCCTGGCTCCAAAGCAAGGCCGCATAGCAGAGGGGCGAGCAGGAGGAGAGCTGCTCAGGTCATGGCACACAGGAAACAGGTCAAGGGAGGAGCCGGGGAGGAAGATAAACCCTTCCAGATCATGGGTGCAGTGGTCCGATGCTCCCTCCACCCAGACCCACCTTCTCACAGCAGGTCAGCTGTACTGGCCCCACCATCTGGTCACCTCCCAGAGGTCCCCTTCTAGGGTCTTAGGGGACACTTACATACAAACCATGACATTATCTGTTCACCATGTCTGATGGATTCTAGTACCACAGGGCCTGGAAAGTTTCCTTCACCCAAACACACAGAGGAAGTTTTTGGACTCATCTCTCTTTCTGTTTGGTTGGGTGGGAAGGGGAGGGTCCTTTTTTCACCTTTATTTTGCTCCTTGTTTTCTTCTTTTTTCTTATTTTCCATTTCTTTTTTGTTTTTTTCTGTTACTTTTATCTAATTCTATTAACTTCCATTAATTTTCTTTCCTCCTCATCTTCCTTTTCCTTCATTTTCAAGTTTTACTTCTTTCATTTTTTCCCTTTTCCCACCTCCATTTTTTTTCGTTTTTATTATTGTCATTATTAAGCTTTATTTTTAGCTAGTTGACTATGCCATTATTACTGAATTGTTTTCTTTTGTTAATGGTCATATAGTTGTTGCTTTTTGTAGATGTTTAGTGTGTATCAACATTTGGTTTGTCTTTATGTCTGTATTATTATTGCAGATCTCTTTTCTATTGCTAAGGTGGTATAGTTACAGCTTTTATTATTGGTTCTGATAGTATGTCAATATCCACTTCATCCTTGACTATTATTATTGCTGATTTCTGGAGTTATTTGTGGCATAGTTGTTGCTATTAATTGGTTTTTACTGTATGCCAGTATCTGATTTGTCGTTGTGTCATCAGAATTATTGTGGTTCATTTTCTCCTGTCTTAGTGGTGCTGGGGATTCAGCTCCTAGAAGAAGGTTGGACACTAAAAAGACCCTCAAATTCTATGGCGAATAGATTTGATAGGGCATAAATGCCAAAACATAACCAAACGCAGGGACACATCACAGGGCGACAGAATCTGACTGACTAAAGAGATCCCCTGAGTAGTGACAAAGGTTTTTCCCACCCTAACTGATCTTCAGCCTGGCACGAAAATCATACAAATATGAGAAAGCAAAGCAATTAGATCCCTCTAAAAACCCTTAACTCCCCAAAAGCTGATCTCACAGACACTGAAGGAGAAGATGCTTACAGTCAAAGAACTCAAATGCAAGGGGGCAGAATGTTTGAAGAGATCAAAGAAACACATAAATTCATAAGATGTTGAGTGAGCTTAAAGATGATTTAATTAAACCAGTAAAGGATTTTACTAAAATGTTTGACAAGCTTAAAGAAACATGCTAATTGAACTAAACAAGAAAATACAAGACCTAAATGACTATTTTGGTAAAGAATTAGAAATTATGAGAAGAAAGCAAGCAGAACTACAAGATACAAAAAGTTCATTAGAAAACATGAGTAGCAGATTTCACCAGTGTGAGGACAAGCATCAGAAGTTGAGGGCACTGTGGGTAGATGGTAAACTCAGTGACACCCTAAAACCGACAAGACACCCTGCAAGCTGGATCCAACAGTTGCTCAGTATTCAACCTCAGAATTGCAGGAATAAAGGGAAGATTAGAAGATGACTCAGAAGGTATACATTTATTCACTGAAAACATAGAACATTTTCCAAATTGAGGGAAAAAATTCAATAGTGACTACAAGAGGCACATAGAACCCCAGATAGCCACCACCAGGAAGGAACCTCTCCAGGACACATGAGTTCCAGAATTTCCGCTAAGAGAATGCCAAAAGCTGTTACAGAGAAACAACAAGTAACCTATAAAAGCAAGCCTGTCAGAATACCAGCATTTCTCAGCACAGACCTTAAAGGCCAGGAGAGTTTGGTGCAAAGTTTTTCAAACGGTTGTCAACCCAGACTTCTATGTTCTTCAAAGTTGGCCTTCAGAATTGACAGAGAAGTAGACTTTCCCTGACAGAGAAATCACAGAGAAATCATGAATTCTCCGTCAGCATTGCAGCCAGTGCTGAAGGGACCTAGGCAGAGACAGAGGGCCACCAGCACCAAAGAGCCCGAGGGAGATCTCGCCTCGCACTGTGAGAGCAGTCTCAACAAAAGGGAAGAAGTAAAGGCATCAACGCTAGAAAAAATAAAGCAATGACAGGATTCATTAGAAAACTACATAAAACAACAGGAAATTGATGGAAATAATTTTAGAAGTAACATTTAATTTAGTGTATGCCATCATTTCTTCTCTTAAATATTAATACTGAAGCATTAATATTAACGTAAGTTGTTAACGAGACTGCTTTTGTTTTGCAAGGTGATTATTGATGTTCTGCCTAATCAACCTGTGAAGTTAGTTCCTGAAATTCAACCTGCTACCCCAGCTGTTTCTAATGTTCGCTCACTCGCCAGTAGGACCTTGGTCAGAGATTTGCGTCTCAGTATCACGGTAATGTTTATCATCTTCCAAAACCTCAAAGAGGAACAGGAACGGTTATCATAGAGTTAGAATGATGATTCAGTCTAAGCTTACAGGGGAAACGTGCAAATGAATTAAGTATTTATGGAAACCTTTGTGTTTGGATATAGAGCATGCATAAAATTATACATTAAATAAATTCAGATACACTAAGAACTGATTCCAAATGCAGAAGTCTGCCTACCTTTCCCAACATACACCTTTACTCTCCTCTTTCATGTATATATTGTCATGTGTGTGAGCTATGTTGACTTCTTGGTGTTCAGTTCACAGAAGGGATAAACAGAGATAGTTAATATGAGAGTCTGCTCTGATGACTGATAATAGTTAAAGAAGGAAGAAAACCAGAGCTCCTCAAGGCTGCTAATTATCTGGAGGGTAAGCAGCAACAGAGCTGCCCAAAAATATTAACAAAAGGCTGGAGAACACAGTAGCAAGGGCCGGGGGTAGAGCTCAGGGTAGTGTTTGCCTGGCAGGCCCAAGGTCCTGGCATCAGTCCCCAGCAGCTGGGTGGGACCCCAGTACTTAGAGAGACTGTGGGAAAGTGGGTTGTTTGAAGACTGATCTCCTTCTAGTTTATTCTCCAGTTCTCAACAAGTGAGTGGTTCGTTCTTCTCTTCCCCCAGACAGTGCCATAGAAGTACTGTAGGGATCTTCAAGTCTGTATACACACCAGACACTGTCGGAAGAGTGTGTAATGTTTCACACAAGCACTTTAATTTCCCAAGACCTGTTTGGTGTTTAGTACTTTTTCACGGCAGTAGATACTAAAAGTACAAAACATGACATTTTAAAATGAGAGTAACTGTAATTTAGAAAGTTAGGAACCATTATATTAGAGATCTCTGCTTGCTTTATGGTTTCTGGAACTGTTTTCTGCCTGAAATACAATAAAACTTAGAGCTGAATTCTGTGCTTAGGTTAAGAAGGATCAAGATAAATTAATTGTGGGCTTGTATTCATGTATGTCTTATTTCCGATTTGTGTATGCCCTTCTCTGTGTTAGTCTAACTAGTCTTCTAAGTAGTCATTTTTGGGGCTGGGGATTTAGCTCAGTGGTAGAGGGCTTGTCTGGCAAGCTCAAGGCCCCGAGTTCGATCCCCAGCACCTCTCGAAAAAATAATAATAAATAATCATTTTATATTCATTTGAAGGATGCATATGGCAATCGCACGGGAGTAAGTTTGGTTGGCACTGTGGTGGCTACCATTAAGGATTTTAAGGAGGAAGATGCCGACACTCCACTCTTCACGGGGAAAGTTAGAACGCTTGAATTTCCCTTTGTGAATGGTTCGGCTGAAATCACGGTACTTTTTTTTTTGTTAATTTGTTAATTAAGATTTCTATACTTGATATTGTGAACCAACATATTAAGATACCAGTTCTGATTTTGCTCTTAGCTGTTGCAAATTGAACCCAGAATCATTATTACTGATAACAAATAGCTTTCTCTGTTTCTAGTGATTTTTTTTTTTTAAGTTTTAGTGATAATATAATGTTCATGTTTCATTGATATGTGTGTGTTTTTGTTTGTTTTGGTCTGCTTTGGATTTTCGTGGTGTGGTGCTGGAGGCTGAACCCAGGGCCTGGTGTGTGCTAGGCAGGCACTCTGCCTCTGAGCTGTCTCCTCAGCCCTTCCTGTTGTAAAGCTGCCATTGCATAGACAGTGAAACATGGGCCAAGTAAAACTTAAACAACCTACCTTTGTTATTTGTTTCTAAAACTTACATTAAAAAAATATACACTGTAAGGACTTCCTTAAATAATCACGATATTTTCATTCTTCAGAGGTAACAGTGATGAGCAATATATATGTTGGGGGAGATACAAAATCTAATTAAATTTCATTAAAATAATAGGGCTGTACTCTTATAAAAATCTTTTTTTCTTGTTTTACTTATCTCCGATATATTTCTTCGTCAGTGAATATAAGCCTACATCATTAATGCAGAAGCCACAGTTTATCAATCCTCAATAAAAATTTAGTTTCTTTCTAGAGTTTGTTTTTAATCAACAGTGTTTCCATCAGCTTTTTCCTAAGTGTATGTATATATTCTTTTTTTAGCTTGTGGATTATTTCCGTAAGAAATTGCTGGAAGCAGAGCTGGTTGGAGACAGAATATTCTTTTTTGTATACAAGTCCTTGTTCTTGAATTTCATGTTTAGATTTTTACCTTTGTTTAGGGAGGAGGCAAATTAAATTCACAATCCCACTATTAATATTCTTACGCCTTTGTCTTTACCGTGCTGTATATACTTTTGAACTTAATATGACATAGCTCTGTCCCAGCACCTGCATAAAAAGATCTGTGCTTCATGTCATGTGTATGGATTTCCTCTTATCTCTAGAAGTCCCTGATAGCTCACTGAGTAAACAGAATTCTCAAGTCCTACTTGGCTCCTGCATTATTGAGGGTGTGTGTGTGTTGGGCGGGGTTGTATATTTTTATTTTGTTTTTATGTTGGGGTCACATACTGATTTAGTATGTGTCTTTGTTTTGTGCTGGGAATTGAACCCAGGACCTCTGTTACCTGTAAACCCAGCCCAACAGGCAGTCTTTTTAGGGAAGTTTAGGAAACAGTGGCTCAGAATACAATTAGTAATTGTAAGTGTACCACATTTGCTTAAAAAGAATATGTATTGTTTTGTTTCAAGTTATACTCTAACTTTGAAATTGCTCAAGTTTGTTAATTGTGTTACTCAGATTGTCTGTATTATCTGCCTACTTGATCTGGAAATTATGACCAGTGTCTCAGCTTCATTGTGATGGGCATTTGTCCATGTCATATATGCCAGATTCCTGTTATACTTGGGGTCTAGTTTTACACCCTTCATTTTTCTTTGTTTCTGTTATTCTGTATTTCCCGTTTTTAATAGTTGTACCTCAAGGATTACAAACTATGAAAGTTTGAGATAAGAGAGGTTCTATAAATAAGACCAAAATAAGATTGCGTTTACCTGCATTTAAACTATGCCTCATAAACAGAACAGAATTAAAAGTGTTGATAATTTTTGACACTGGGGGATAGGTGCCTAGAGATCCATTGCCTAATTCTCTCATAAAGGGAAAGATGATACTTGATAAACTATTATAACTAGTCATTATGTTTCCCATTGTCATCCTAGAAAACACATTTACAAAGAATCATTCAGTAATTTATTGTTTGCTTTATTACAGATTAAATTGGTAACTGTACATTTTATTAATTGATCAGCAAATCAAACTTAGTGCTGAAAGCAAGTTGCTAGGTGTGTGTTTTTTTAATAGAAACTTTTGGAGGGTTACTGGAAAATACATGTTTACATTTGTGCTTAATACTTTTTAAAAACAGCTTCTAGGAACTGAATAGGATCGGGAATTGGTTTAATAGTGTGTTTCTAATCTCTCTATCATGAATAGCTCTACACTGTTCTGTTGAGATACTTTTTAATTTTATCTTCCTAACTGTATATTGTGGTCTAGATACCAAAGTAGTTAATATTTCTTGTTTTCTGTAGAATAGTGAAAAGCATTTGGGATAAGATATTTATATTTCAGCCTTTACTAGTTATATAGTGTGGTCTTAAGCAGAAGTACATTAAAGGGTTTTTGTGCATTAATAAAAATAAAATTAAAAAAAAAATCTTGAGAGCTTTTCAGGACCTCTTGTTCTTTCACCTGGGACTGGTGGATCTGTTTCCATGGTAACCACTGTAATTTAAACTCAGCATTGGGCTTTGGACATTTCTTTGTAATTGTTTTTATAACTTTCACACCATTTGCGATTTCGCACAGCTTCAATTTAAAGGTTAAAATCAAGATTTTGCAGCACAAGATTTAAGTGACCATTGATATATCTGGTATGAAGGAAAATATGCTTCTTAGAATTTTCTATTATATATATTTTTTGCATAAGTTGTTTTGATAAGATCATTTAGCTTTCAGATGAGTATCAAAAGGTAGAATGTTTTATGTCTTGGGCAATGGTGGTGATGATTTAGTATCTTAATGCATCAGTCAGTACCTTTTGCCTTCAAATTTTACCATTTCTTTGAAAGCAGAATGATGAGAAATGTAACGTTGAAAGCTTTCTTTTTAAATCTGTTCTTTTTTCCCCCTCCTACTTTTGTATTTGTACAGAGTCTAGTGCTGGCAGAAAATAGTCCTGGAAAGGATAGTACTGAATATCTTATTGTTTTTGAGCCCCAGCTACCACCTTTTTCAAAAACATTAGAACCATATATCCTCCCGTTTATGTTTTACAATGGTAAGTTTCGAGGGATACAGATTATTAAACCCTATTATTGTCAGTGGTACTTTAGATGACTTTACTTTGCCTCCCATTAACACCAAGTTGTGATGTATCTTGAAGAAGTCACAATTTCTGAATTGTTTAAATTGTCTGAATTGTTTTATCAAGATGTTAAGAAGCAGCAACAAATGGCAGCACTTACAAAAGAAAAGGATGAGTTATCCAAGTCGATTATTATGTACAGAAGTTTATTTGAAGCCAGCAAACAGCTTCTTGATGAAATGAAATGTAAGTCATCTTGTATTCAGAGGTAATAAAACTTAAGGGATGGTAGAATTGTGAGATCCAAACCTGTCTGTTTTCAAGGCCTATTAGTTGAAATCTAGAATCCTGTGGAAAGGTAATGATGGTTTATGTTATTCATCATTTAGCAGGTTTTTAATACTCATTTTAAATAAATGTGTATTCTACTTAAAAATTGCAAAAGTTTGTGATTTTGTTAGAAATTTGGATCTATGGAAAATTTAAGGCTTTGATGTACTGGTAATGTTATCTAATTCTAGCTTCTGGTAAAAGGTGCTGCATGACACTCCCTGAGAGGGTGCTGAGTAATTCCCAGCTTTGGTTATGGGCTGCATGTATTTTATACACCATGGTGATGTAGAAGCCGCACACATTTTTACTGAAGTACGGAGCTTATTCCTGAGTCAACCGGCAGAATGTTTGCTGCAGTTTCTAATGATTTTTTATGTAGTTAAAAGAAGGCATTTGCTGAGTTATGTCCTGTCCTCTTGTTCCTTATGAACTGTCAGACGTCTTTGACTTTGTGCTCTATAGTTCAGTTTTTGTTCTTTTTGACACAGTGTCTCGCTTTGCAGTGCAGGCTGCCCACAGCAGTCCTGCTGCCTCAGCCTCCCAAAGGCTGAGATTACAGGTGTGCGCCACCACGCCCAGTTTATGGTTCAAATTTTGATCAGTTAACGAACAAGTATTTGTTACCTGCCCTGCAGTACACACTTTTGTCTGTCTGTATAAAATCAAAAATAGGTATATTGGAGCTAAACCAAATGATAACTTACCATTTTATAGTACTACTTGTATGCAGTCTTACTTGGCTTGGAGAAAAACCTTGTGTGATTATGTACAAATTATGTATATTCATGTGGATTAAGATTATTTATCTGAAATCCCTAGGTGTTTGCATTATATCATGTGTCCCTTACCTGCATTAGTTTTCTCATTTTTGTATTTTAGAATTGAACCTTAAGATTTACAGTTTAACTTTGAGTTTCTGAAGTAATCACTGGTCAATTTTCATTAAGCGTTAAAAAGTATAAAAACCATTAAAAGGGTAAAAAAATTGAAAATTAAATACTTTTCAAAAATTGTTTTGGGGACTACCAGAAATTAATGCAGTTTTTTTGTTTTGTTTTTAATTTTAGGCCAAGTTGAAGAAGCAAAGTTAAAAGAGGCTCAATTGCGAAATGAACTAAAAATACATAATATTGATATTCCTACAACACAACAGGTACACTTTCCAAGTGTATATTGAAGATCTTTGAGTTAAATTTAGCCATTTATGTTTTATTAGCAGTTCTGTCCACACTCTTGTTTTAGGGTACAAAGACATATATATATATATATATGTATTGTTATAGGGTACAAAGATTATATATATAAAATAATCTAGTCGCATACTAGACATTAAAAGGAGCTAACAAAATGTTAGAGTACTCTTTTTCTAAGAAATTGGAATTTGTATTTTTAATGTAGTGACACCAATAAATAGTTAATAGTACACCAGGCACTACATTAAGAGGCTGCATGAACAGTAACCAATATACATGATAGTAAAGAAAGCAAAAGAAAGTAACAGAAAGCAGCATAGAGTTTTATGTTCTTTATCTGCGTAATTCAGTTCCAAAGAGAAGTAGTATAGGTGGTCTATTTCTGAATCAAGATAAAATTGATTTAGTGTGTAGCTGAAGGGTAGAACTCATGCATAAAATATGCAGGGCCTTGGATTTGATCCTGAGCACCACCGAAAAAACAAATGAGCATTGTATCCTCAAACTGGGAGCAGCTGACCTAGGTTCATTCCCCAACACCTCAAACAAGAGTAAAATAGAGTTTGTTTGGTTGTGGGGTGTTTGTTTGCAGTAGCAGGGACTGAGTCCAGGGCCGCCCTTGAGGTTAGGCAGGCATTCTACCACTGAGCTACACCCCCAGCCCTTTTAAAAAGTTTTATGTGGAAGGCCAGCCACATTGTGTTTAATATTGTTTAGCATGACACCTGATAAAGAGAGCATCATGATTGTGAAGAAAAATAATTTTTTTTCCCCAAGGCACGGGTTTGCCAAATTGCCCTGGTTGGCCTCAGCCTCTCCAGTGGCTGAGATCAGACATAAGCTGCCGTGCCCAGCAGGAGATGCGAGTTTGACGTTCCTGTTAACCTGGGGTGGCTGGGCTGTTTGTATAAGTAATGCTTGTTGATGAACTTTATGTTTCCACGCTCTTCGAATCGTTGGATTTTTCTCTGCTAGCCTTATTGGCTGCCTGTTACAAGAGTGATGGGCCTCGCAGATCATTTATCTTTATAAATTACAGATAGAACACATTGAAGCACTTTTGAAAAGAAAGCTATCAGAACAGGAGGAACTAAAGAAAAAACCCAGAAGATCATGTACTCTTCCAAACTATACCAAAGGTAGCGGGGATGTGTTGGGAAAGGTAAGTGTGTTGTTAAGAAGCAGTGCTTTCTGCTGTCTCGTTTAAAATAATTTGTGTAAAAGTGAGAAAGTGTCCATTTCGTTGCAATTTGTTTTTAGATATCCCCTCAGAGCCTCATCTTTTTGCGGTTTTAAATTTGTTCCAATAAATTACTTACTCTCAGTACTAAGATAGGGATTTGTCAGAATTTAAGACTGCTATTTGCCAGGTGAGTTGGCATGCACCGGTAATCCCAGACTCAGTCGGCTGAGGCAGGAGGATCACCATGAGTTCAAGGCCAGCCTGGGCTGCATAGGAGACCCTGTCTCAAAAAAAATGGGAAAAAAGAAAGAAACTGAAATCTGTAACTGTTACTACTAGTGAGAGCTATGGCAGAAGTTGTTAATGCTTTTATTCAAGGCTTGTCATCCATTGAGATACTTTCATATCATGGGGCCTTAGGAGGAGCCAGCACGTTTACAGGAAACTGAAACTTAGGGTGGGCAACAAAAGAGAAAAAGCAGGCATTTTCTGAGTTTCAAGTTTGATGTTAGAGGGAACGAGTGCTGCTCTCTCTTCTGCTGTCCTTTCTCTCGTGGTTGCTTGTATCAGATGAGCCATGTTTTCATCTTTAGCCTGCCATTATTCAGTCGCACACACTGCTTTTTACTTCTGAATTAGAATTTCTATTCGCAGCTATTAAGCCCTCTAGGTGTCTCTTCATCTCCTTACATATTTTTTTATCTGCCTTTCTTCTGTTTTCAATGCTGTTCAGATTTGTGGTATATATTACCTGTTTGACATGTAAATTTTTCCATTTGATATTCATCTCATCTTGTTGCTTTCATACCCATTTTGCAGTAAAGGAAACTGAAACAGAGGTAGAAAGAGATTAAATAACTTGTTCGAGTTTGCTCAGCTGGCAAGAGCCCATAATCATTGTTAGGAACTATTCATAGTATTTCTAGTTTACATCTTAGGAAACTGAAGCTCGGGGAACTTCAATACCTTAAGGTACTATATAGCTGGAGGCCGAGCTTGGATGTCACCTCCCAAGGCCACAGTGATTTCCTTATCTGCTGCCCCTGGTGTCAGAAGTGAACAGCAGACTGATAGCCGGAGGCAACCAAAACTGTGCTGCATGACCCAAGCCCCAAACCCGCAAATGGAAGAGTTTGAGTGTGATCAGTAATTACAAAATAAGATAATAACGCATACTGTTTTAAAATGTTACTCTTCAGAACCCACTTACAGACAGAAGCAACACTGACTCTAGACCAATGATGGCAAACTTTTTAGAGACGGGTGCTCAGCTGCAGCCCAGATCCCTCTTAGTTATTTCAAAGTGCCAACACTGCAACTAAACCTGAATGCTGAGGTTTTGGTTTAGAAAAAACAACCCTGCATCAGCACCTTTTATTTTAAAAACACAGTAACGTGCCTGCCATAGGTGCACCCCACTGAGGCAGAGCTGTAAGGCTAACTGTAGCATGCCTGGTTTCCACATTTCCATGGTTTGTTCAATATAGAATTCTTTGTATGTAAGAGTTCTACCAATGTGTATGATAAATTTTAGGAGAAATATAAAGTCTTCTGTTTCAGTAATCTTGTATATCTTTAAAATCTGGAGGAAATATTTGAAATTTTATTTTGTATAATTTCTGCTCTGTCCCTCAGCAGTACCAGTCCTGTTCTAACCATTAAGAGAAAAACATCTAGTCCTTCCACATCATCCTTAATCTTTGCCAAATTCTTCGAGAAAATTCTTCCCGGGGCTGGGGATGGAACTCAGTGGTTAGAGTGCTTGTCTAGCAAACTCAAGGCCCCGAGTTCCATCCCCAGCACCAAAAAAAAAAAAAAAAAAAAAAAAGAAAGAAAATTCTTCCTGACACTTACAAACTTTGCAACCAATAGTAAAGAAATGTGATGGAGAACAGTGGGAGATTTACCTCTCCACTTCACAACATGTTTACTTTCAATGTTGTAAATACCAAATATCTCCATTACTGTGGACATTTTATAGTCTTTTCCTCCTCAATTTCAAATATCCCTACATGAGGAAAAATGAGCATCAGTTTTAAGATTGTTTTGATTCAGTTGAATATAGTTAATACGCCCTTCTAAATAGATTTTACTCCATGTTGCAATACTTCAGAAAATCTATAAAAATGATCTCTTATGTTCATATTTAATCTGCCTCCATTAATCCTTCCTACATTGCTAGAACTTTTTTTTTTTTCAGCTTCATTTACCTGTACTGGTTTTTTTTGCAAGTCTGTTTTCTCTTCCACTAATTTCTAGTGAATTGGAATGCAAAGTAGTGTTAATCCTGGGCAGGTTTGTGGTACAACATCAGGTACAAATAAAAGATACATAGGACTGAATCAGAATGATGAGTGAGGATTTGATATTGGCTTGGTGAACACTGAACAGAAATGGTTGTGGCTAAAGTAAGTATTTATAAATAGGAAAAGAATTATTTACCTGAACTCCAAGAAAGTTTTCTGGTCATCAAAAGCTAAATAAACGATTCTCATTTGTGGTGTTTCGATATTTTTTTTTTCTGAAATAATATAATACTATGGTAAAGTATCTACTTAAGAGGATATATTTAACTATAACTATATGTTCAATTGGATCTTAAAAACAGCATTAAAATTGAGTGTAAAGAAAGGGGAAAAGGGAAAAATGGAAAAATATAAATAAGCCTGCTGTAAATAGGGAAGGGGGGAGCAGGAGGGAGGGGTGGGGAAGAGGGGGGAAAGCCAAGATACATCATGTACAGGTACAAAATAACCATGAGGAATGTGATCGTTATGCATACAATATACCAATACATGTTCTTGATAAAAAATTTAAAAATAAATAAATAAAAATGACAACACTTTCCTGTTCCTACAAAGGACAATTTAATAATAGAATCATACCTTTCCAATCAGGAAATAAAATTTTATCAAATATAAAGAATATCCAATTATTTGATAAATTTTTGACATTTAAAATCCTTCACAGAGCCACTGCTAACTAAAGTCAGTAGAATCATGAAGCACGATCTTTAGCCCTTTTTTTTTGGATTTGTATAAATCAAACATGCCTATACAATCTCAGCCAATTCCCTGATAACAATTTTTACTTATATTCTACATTCATATATGCTTTTTATTTTTCTTTTTTTTTTTTTTTTATTTTAAACCAAGAACATGTATTGGTACATTCTACATACAATGGTCACATTCATTACATTTATTCTGTACCTATACATGGTACATCTTGGTTCTCGTGCTTTTTATTTTTCTTAAGCATATATAAAATACTGTAAGGGCCATTCCATAAGATTATACTGTTTACAATGTCTCCCACTTCTATGTAAATCTCTCTACTTTAGTATTATTTTACTAACTTGAGTTTATGAGAAACAAAAAGTAGATTAAGACATGGTAAAATTATTTTTATGGACAATTATATTTCCTTTAATTACTCACTGCTGTATTTCAAATGAATTGTCATGTATCAGAACATGTTCAAAAGAAAGATAATTATAATTTTATTCTTAAAAAAATGCTGGGTGTATTGGAGCATGCCTGTAATCCTAGCTACTTGGGAAGCTGAGACAGAAGGATTCTGAGTTCAAGGTCAGTCCAGGCAACTTAGCAAGACCATGTCTGAAAGTAAATTAAAAGGGGTGGACGCGTAGCCCAGTGGTAGAACGCGTGCCCTGCATGCCCGAGGATCTGGGATCAATCTCATTGCTACCAAAAAAAATCTGCTTTGACGATTTCATTATGCGTATATTATTTAATCATAGTTTTGTGATTGTCTATATGACATCTCAGTTGTAGATATGTTAAAATATGAAAAATGTATTTTTAATTAGCTGTCAAATTTTCTAATATTTTTATTTGCCCACTTGCAAATTTATTGGAGTTGAATCTATGGAAAATTTTTTCCAAGATTTAACCATAGAATAGAGAGTTTAATATATTCAAGTCAATACCATAAGTTTTCACCTTTCAAAATTTTTTTTTCTTTTATCGTAGGAAGGTACTTTTGCTCTGTAGGTTTAGGCTTTTAAAATGTTTAATACCAAATTTTTATGATTATTTTAAAATTTTCTACTTCATTTTTATTTTTCCTCACTTGATTTCGTTGGACTGGGCTGAAGATTGCACACCTGGCGCAGATTGAAGACGACAGAGCCGCGATGGTGATTTCCTGGCACCTGGCGAGCGACATGGACTGTGTGGTCACGCTGACCACGGATGCTGCGCGCCGTATCTACGACGAGACCCAGGGTCGACAGCAGGTGCTGCCCCTTGATTCTATCTATAAGAAGACTCTTCCAGACTGGAAAAGGTTAGAAGAAAGTAAACTTATTTTTTTCTAAAATGTATTGTCTGGGACTGGGTGTGGTCACACATACCTGTAATGCCAGCACTTGGGACGCTGAGGCAGGAGGATTGTTGAGAGTTCTGCATGGTGAATTCAAGGCCAGCCTGAACTATGTAACGAGACCCTATCTCAAAAAACAAAAAGCAGCTGGGGATTCAGCTTAGTGGTTAGAGTGCTTGCCAAGCAAGTACAACACCCTGAGTTCAATCCCCAAGCACCACAAAGAAAAAAAAATACATTGTCTAATTTGTTGTTGTTTTGCAGTGCAGAGAACTGAGCCTAGAATCTCATACATACTAGACAAGAGCTCTACCGCTGAGCTACATCCCCAGTCCACATTGTTTATTAAAACCTTTAATTTAAAAATGATCTCTCAGAGCCAGGTACAGTAGTAGCACATGCCTGTAGTCCCAGCTATTGGGGAGGCTGAGGCAGGAGGATCATAACTTGAAGGCCAGCCTGGACAACTTACTCATACTGTAAGTATTCACAGTAAAGTTTTTTTTAGAAAAGGACTGAAAAATGTGGCTTAGTGGCAGATCACTTGTCCAGCATGTACAAAGCCCTGGGTTCAATTCCCAAACCCCTATCCCCAAATATATAAAAATAATTCCTGTGAAAAATACCTAAAACAAACTGAGAAGCAACTCAAATTATCTACATTTTTGTCTTCATCAGAGATGTGCTCATTAATACCAGTATTTTTTTTTTTGTGTGTGTGGTGCCAGGGATCGAACTCAGGCCCTTGTGCTTACAAGTCAAGCACTCTAATCACTGAGCTAAATCCCCAGCCCATTAATACCAGTATTGAAGGGTATTTGACAATAGCATATGCTGTGTTGTATCACCAACTAAATGTTATTTTTGTTTTATTGCCAATGAATGCTATTTATATGTAGTTTATGTTTACAGGTATATGCCATGTGTAAAAATGGACGCATAAAATCTTTGCCCTTTGTAACAGGAAAGTTGGAAGGGTATTTTTACTGTTAGTAGAATACAGAAAACCTTTGTTTAGAGGAAGGCTGGAGGTGATGCAGTTCTTCTTCTATTTGTGTCCTGTGAGGATAAACCAGCAGTGAAGTAGACAGGAACAGAGTCTGTTGGCAACGCCGGTCACGAGTGTTAAAACTGCTGACAGCAGGGTTTGAATGTAAAAGAGCACCTAGTTACTAGCATTGCATCTTATTTTAATACAAGGATAGTATAAATCTAATTTCTTTTTTGTCGTTGTTGTTGTTGTTTGTTTTTCTGTGTTTGTTGAGACAGGGTCTCACTATGTAGTTGAGGCTGGCTTTGAACTCACTATGTAGCCCAGGCTGGCCTCAAACTCTGCCATCCTCCTGCCTCAGCCTCCCGAGTGCTGGGATCACAGGCAAGCACCACCACGCTCATCTTAAATCTAGTTTCTTAATGTGCTATATCATTTGTTTTTTAAAATACATTTTTAGGGAAAATCATGGAAAACAATTAGGCATTTTTTAATCTGTATCTTTTTTATATACATTTTATGAATACTCATTTTGACTGTTTTTTAAATTCACCATAAAAGACTACAAGGAAATTATAATAAAATTTAAAAATTTAAATGTGTAACAATATTGAGCAATCACTTTTTCAGACTTCTAAATAAAATTTTATACAGCCTGTAATTGAGTCTGAGCAAGGACTTGAAGGAGAACCAGAACTCCAGTACAAGTCACTGTGTTAGTAAACTCGGGTTATTTTGTTTTGCATTAAAAAAATGGGCGAAGAAAATAGTTGAAATTTGAACTCACATCTGTTGATGCCCCAGTTTCTCACTCTGCTGAAGTTCTGCTGTTCAGGGCTGCAGTTTGCTCTAGAAATTAGAAGCTCTGTTCTAGTCCTAGTACAATTCTCTGCTCCACCTCCCTTTTTTCGTTTTCTTTTCTCCTCTCTTCCCTCCTTTCTCCCTTTTTCCTCCTCCTTCCCTTCTTTCCTTTCTTTTTTTTAATGGAGGGAAATTCTACTTCTCGCTAGAATTAACTGTCTGCTAAAGCCTCCTTCATCCCCTCCTCCTGCTGTATGAAAAGAAGCCTCTGAGGTCTGTGTTAGCTGCGGGCCTGTGGGCTTCGGCTGCTGCTCCTGCCCGGGGGCGGGCAGGGCTTCGGTGTCTGGAGCGTCCTCCCTCACCTCCTCTCAGTCGCGGGCCTTGTCCAGCCCTTGTCCTTTCCGCAGCCCCTCCCCACACAGCAGTTGTGTCCCCAGTCTGACATATGGGTCAGCTTTGTGCAGCAGCTGTTCATCTGGGAGTATCATGTTGGGTTATGTGGTCAAAGTGGTATGCAGCACATCATGTGTTTTTCTTATTACATTTTTTGAAAATAAAAAGTTATATACTCAGTTTAATACCTTGAAATTTTCTTTTTCTTTTTTTTCTTCTTAGACCTTTACCTCATTTCCGAAATGGAAAACTGTATTTTAAACCCATTGGAGATCCAGTCTTTGCTCGAGATTTGCTCACATTTCCAGATAATATAGAACACTGTGAAACAGGTAAAGGATATTGTGGTGGCTTGTTTTGTACAAATGTTACCTTTGTTTGTTTGTTTGGTTGGTTGGTTCTTAAGACAGTATCTGGCTGTGTAGTCCAGACTGGCCTTGAGCTCACTGTGTAGCCCAGGCCGGCCTCAAACTCACGGCAATCCTCCTGCCTCAGCCTCCCGAGTGCGGGGATCACAGGCGTGCACCACCACGCCCGGCTCAGGTTTATCATATAGACTGTATACATTACTGGTTATAAAAAAATTTTACTTAGCTTATGAGAGTTAGTTTTATCAGTGTTTAAATCTGTAACTTTTTCTAACTTTCAGTATTTGGTATGCTGTTAGGAGACACCATTATTTTGGATAATCTCGACGCAGCCAATCATTACAGAAAAGAGGTATGGATTCCATCCCTTTGTAGATCTGTAGCTCCAATTCTAATTGTTTGTACATTTTAATGTAGAGCCAGATACAGAAATCATTGTTTGATGACACATCCGCAGATGACTGAGGAGTCTTTTAATCCTGTGAATTGACAGCAAGTTAAAATAGGGGATAAGCTGATGAATATAAGCTGAATTTTGTTCCCTTGGAGCCCTCGTGGTGGCATCCTGACCCTGGTTCCTCAGCAGTTCACGGGGATGAATTGGCCAAGATGCAGATTAAACAGGTACCTGGACTGGGCTTAAAATTGTGCCTTCCCACTTCAGCTCCCCAAGCACTGGCGTCATAGGCCCAGCAGACAGTACCTGATGATGGCAGTATTGGATACGGGCAGCCGTCAGACAGTGCTGGTGGGATTTGAATTTGATGTAGCCTGTTTGCATTAGTTTGCTTGACTTGCCATAACAAGATGTCACATGTTGGGCCGTTTAAACAATGGAAGTTGATTGTCTCACAGGTCTGGTCTGGAAGTGCAAATGTAGGGCCCCAGCAAAGCTAGTTTCTTCTCAGAGCTGTGAGTGAAGGATCTTGCTGCCTTGTGGGTGGTTGCCCTCCCTGCGGCTGTTCACACACACGAGTGAACGTGTCCGAGTGTCTCCCTTGTGACGGGATGCCAGTCGCACTCAGCTCGGTTACGTCTGGGAGAATGGGGGCGCTGAGTAAGGGCTGAGGAACCAGGGTTAGGACGGCAGTGTGAGGATCTTAAGGGAGCACAGTTCACCTTATAACACCTTGGGAGGGAAGTTTGGTAATACAAGTATTTCATTTGTTTATTGCTACATAACAAACTCTTCAAAAAGTAGTGCGCTTTAAGCAGTAACAACCTGTTAGTCCTCATACCTTGGTTGCTTTCTCCGGGACGTGCT
This sequence comes from Hystrix cristata, assembly GCA_004026905.1. Classification (NCBI taxonomy): domain Eukaryota; kingdom Metazoa; phylum Chordata; class Mammalia; order Rodentia; family Hystricidae; genus Hystrix; species Hystrix cristata. The sequence continues at coordinate 2,135 of PVJO010007070.1, read as the reverse complement.
AGTGGGTCGCGCTGTGAGGGAGGGAATGCGCACAGAACTGGCATCTGGTGCTGGTTGTTGCCTGGCCGGGCAGCTGGCGCTGTCCAGGGGCTCAGCTGAAGCTGTCTGCTGGGATTTTCTTCTCACCCACCAGGATGAGCAAGGATAATGCCACTAAGAGTTCTAGCGGGCAAGTGGTGTGCACCTGTATTGTCAGGAGACTGAAGCAGAAGAAGAGACCAGCCTAGCCAGTGAATGTTAATTGTTAGCTTGAGCAGATTGAGAGGCTCATGGAGGCACTGCATTCCTCCGTGGATCTGCCCACCAGTGTTCACACTGACATGCTGTGAGGAAGCGGGGCCTGGCTGGAGGGGCAGTCACGGGGGCACGTGCCTTCAGAGGCGATCTCTCCCTGGTGTCATGCCCTGCTCTGCTCTTCCTCATCAGGAACTAAGGGTTTTAGCCCACTGTGCCTTTCGGCTGTAATGTTCCTGCCCTGGAGCCGGCGTCCTTATGGACTGAACCCTCTGGAACCAGGAGGCAAAATAAACTTCTCTTCCTCTAAACTGTGGTGCCAGGTTTTGTATCAGTGATGGGAAGCTGAGTAACACAGCAATGCTTTAGACTAGTGATGGTGAACCTTTAGAGACGGAGTACCCAAGCTGCAGCCCCACACCTCCTTACTTATTGCAGAGTGCCAACACCGCACTGTTAGCCCCTGCTCCACTGCCGGGGCAATGCTGGATGACTTGGCTCAGGTGCCTGCAGAGAGAGCTCTGCACCCCAGCTGCAGCATATGTGCCGTAGGTTCACCACCGCTTTGGACTGAGGAGATGCTTTAGATCGAGTGCTATGCTTGACTTGGTTTTGACCCCAAGACCAGATTTATTGGCTGAACACTGGGTTTTTATCTCAGCCTTAAGGCTAACCATTTTGTATTCACCAACATTTTGTTAGCTACATAGGTAGAGGATGAAAACAGTTTTATTTTCTACCCTAGCAAGTTTCAGGTTAGAAATATTACTCTTCGAGTTCTGAAACTATTCTTCAAAATAAATGAGTTCTTACTTCAGCACCACTGCACTGGCTGAGCTGACACTGGTGGCTTGTTAGGCACCGGCGAGGACTGTAGTTGGGCACTCTTGGATTTCTCCATGTGGGTCTTTACCTTGTGAATATGAGTGTCTGGGCTTTCCCCAGTGTGGCGTCTGCTTTTCCAGAGCGGGTGTTCCAGACACTGAAGGCATGAGTTGCATGTCTCCGAGGGAGAGCGAGCCTAAGAAAGTATACAGCCCATTCAGTTGGGCACAGTCTTGCATTTCTAAAACACAGATCCAAGGAAGGGGAGGACATAGCATAGGTGGGCGTAGACTCCTTTCCCAGAGAAAAGTAGCAAAGAATTTAGAGCTCTCTCTAAACTAAACAAGGCTTACAAGAATCTCACAGACGTTCCGACAGTGTCCCAAGAACTGTACAAGGGTATCATTAAGCTGAGTACGGTAGTGCATACCCATGATCCTAGCTATTCGGGAGGCTGAGACAGGAAAATCACAAGTTTGAGGCCAGCTTGGACAATTTACTGAGCTCCTGTCTCAAAAAGTGCCAGGGACGTGGCTCAGCGGTAGAGGCACTTGCAAGCATGAGACCCTGGGTTCAATCTCCAGTACTTCCTAGCCCCAAAAAAGAATACTCAGTAGAATCCAAGGAAATGATAATAGAAAACCTTCAGGTGACGCATGCCTTCAGTCCCATCACTCTGGGAGGCTGAGACTGGAGCCCAAACCGGACAACTTAGCAAGACCTTGTTTAAAAAATAAGGGGTTGGGAGGTAGCTCAGTGCGGAGGTCTTGGCCTCAGTCCTTCATCCACAGTACTGGAAAAAAAGGGAAAGGGGGGCAAATGTCCATCAACGGGCAACTTTTGTAATAGAGTAAGATGTTGATGTTAAAAAGAAGGTAACACTGGTCCAGCCACTGTGGAAATCAATATGGAGATTCCTCAAAAAACTACAACTGGAGGTTCCATTTGACCCAGCTATTCCCCTACTGGGGATCTTCCCAGAAGAATTAAAATCGTCATACCACAAGGACATATGTACCACCATGTTCATAGCAACACAATTTGTAATAGCTAAGTCTTGGAAACAACCTAAATGC